>BRYE01000021.1:16624947-16627447 GCA_030159115.1 Actinidia arguta var. hypoleuca
CAATAGCAAGCAAACAAAGGATACACGTCTCAATCTTTTTCTCACCAGCCATTATCAATCTTCAAAACCAAGCTCTGCCCTAGGATCAAATAAGAGAATATAAGAAGAAAGCAGTTAGCCGGAAGAAAGTTAGTCCTGTATCAATAAGTCCAGCACGTTACTTTTAATCAAAATTATATATCGAAGAAGGGAAAGGCTAAATCAAAAATAAACATTTTCCATAATTGCTGATATCTATATCTTGACAACAATTATTTAGCTATAGAACCATCACGCACCAGTTGCATATGAACCCAACCATCAAAAAGGAAATTCTATTCCCTAGTGGATAGAAAGAACAAGATTCTTATTGTTTCCTTTCTTCTCCATTTGCCATAAAGATACATCCCAAAGATTAGACCAAAGGTCGACACATAAATGGTTTGCATTATATGCGAAACCACAAAGACAAAGACAGAAACCAAAAGATTCCCCATAATGAAGAAATAAGTTCATACCATATATTTTCTGAATGCCAATAATATCTATACTATTATTAAAAAAGAGAACACCCAGGCACAATCAGAAGGAGGTTCAGATTTTTTATGCCAAAAATACCTTTTCTAATTATTTAAGTTTAAAACTGTTAAAAAATTAAAATTAATCCATTTCAGGATTAAGATCTACTCTTGCACACCCATCAAGTGGGTATACTGCTGGGTATTAATAAGGGGAAAATAGATGAAATATGATATATTTTGAGTATAGTTTGGACTTCTTCCATAAAATGGTATACATTGGATATTTTTCGAAGTCAATGGCCAAGAAGAAAAAGGAAAATATGAGTCCAAAAAAAATACGAAATGGGTTTTTTCTTGGAAGCCAGACAGAGAAAAGAAAGGGACAAATAGAGAAGATTCCTACCAAAAAGGAAAGACTATTATTGCACATCACTATTTTCCACTACAGTGATAGTGATTGGTCACCTTCCATCAAACGCCAAATTATTCTCGGCCACTTTGGGGGGGAGGGAGGGGGAAATAAAAAAAGAAATTTGTCAAAAAAATCAACTAAAACTCGTCTTCAATGATATGGAAATTATACAAATCGAGAAATTACTTCACATCGCCTAAAATATACATGTAGCGATAAATTATTCCATGAAAAGCTTCTTCAGATTTTACTAAAAATAGAAGAAAAAAAATAAACGAACAGAAATTCCGCAATTACGAAAGCATGGACTTGTGCAGAGAGAGAAATAGCCGATGTTTTCTTGAGTAAAAATCACAGCATTTAGAGAGAGAGTTATGCACGAATGTAGTGCGTATTTAGGGAGGGAAAGAGGTTTTTTCTTGAGGAAAAAAAAAAAAATCACAGTACTTAGAGAGAGAAACACAAATATTGCGAGAAGGAGCCTGGGTTTTCTTGAGAATCACATAATTTAGAGAGAGAAATACGCATATATAGTACTGCATTTTGAGAGAGAAACAATGGTAAGAGCGATGAATCTCCAAGATTTTTGGAAGAGAACTGAAAAGCCTGGTTTCACTCTCTCTATAAACTCATACTCTCTCTCTCTAAGCACGCTTTCGGATGAAGACGAAGAAAGCAACAGCGAATCGGAAGAAGAAAACCTACAAATGAAAAACTGCGACCAAGACCGCCGATTCCGATCCGACTTAGAAACCTTACCGCCGTAAAAACTCCTCCTACCACCCGGTAAACCGCTCTCGAACGACCACGGTTTTCCGATGAGAGAGAGAGAGAGCAGTGAAGTAGAGAGAGCGAATAATTGTACTTCGCAATAGCAGATCAGAAACGGGCGTTTGGGCTCTTATTTTTAGATCGGACGGTTGGTATTGTTTCTTGTTTATGGTGACAACGAATGTGGGCCGTTGGATTGAAGATCAAAAGATCTATACACTCCACGAATGAGGCGTTTTAAAGAACTAGTTTACTAACGGGCACTGTATAAGAAAAAATATCACCTTGTAAGTATTCTAGTTACTTAGAGTTTTATAATTTAAAAATTAAATAAAATATAAATATCAGATAAAAATATATATTATATTCATATATAAAAATATATAATGCTATAAAATAAAAAATAAATTAAAAAGTATAATAATTTTTAAAAAAATATTGCTTGTTTAGAAGAAAGAAAAGGGTCTCACTAAAAAAATAATCTAATGGGTATAAAATATGCTAACTTTAGAAAAAAAATTTTATTGGATCAAAACATGTATGAGCCCCACACCTTTAATAAAAAAGAAATGATATTTTTAGGAGAAAAAAATAATCCCAAGTGAAAACTCAGTAGTTGAATTCACTCAAATAAATTTCAACCGTAGATGATGGGAGATAGATTTGAGATTTCAAATGAGTTGTAATTGCCCATGCCCATGGGCACTATATAAAAAAAATTACCTCTTAGGTATACTTGTTAAAATTTTATAACTTAAAAATCAGATAAGATATAAATATCAGATAAAAGATACATTGTATTCATATACGAAGAAAT
>BRYE01000021.1:16647447-16652447 GCA_030159115.1 Actinidia arguta var. hypoleuca
ATATCCGACCATCTAGGAGAGGATTCGTCATATATTACCGACGAAGTTAGGCAATCTCCCAGGTTGCCAATGGAAGACCCATCCATTGCTGAGGTCGCCCCTTTAGGTGATGTCCACCCTTTTGTGATGAAAGAAAAGGGACACCTTCTCCGATAGTCTGGGAGAGGCGGGGCTTCTGATCGAGGATCTGAGGGGAAGAGTGGACCGCGCTGGGAAGCTGGCTGTTGAGGAATTTAAATCCTCGTCGGATTTCTCCGAGGTTATTGAAAGTGCATCCTCGAAGTATTTTGGAGAAAAATTTGATTTCTGCAAACGACAGCTCCGCCACCACCATCCCGACCTGGCCATAGACTTGGAGGAGATGCGTCTCGATCTCGACCTGCTTGCCGAAGAGGATGAGGAGGAAAGGGAAGGAGGCGAGGAAGAAACAGTTGAAAAAAGAGATGTGAACCCTCAGGGTGACGCAGATCCTCAAGACGACGGCAACTCTCCCCCTTTATCATAGATGTAAAATGTAATTTGAATATATATTTGAATATAAATGTCACGATTTCTTCCTTTGCAACTTTGAATGAATATTACTTTTTGGCAATTTTGGTGATGTGAAATACTTTAGCTGGTGTTTTTTTACTTATTTCTTGAATATTGACGACCTAGGATAGGAGATTGAGATCATTTTCCAATGATCTGGCAACCTTAAATTGGTGAGCAAGATGTCTTTATCATTTTTCAACTGGCAATCTTGATAGGCGAGCAAGATGCCTCCGTCATCTTTCGATGAACTAGCGATCTTGACTAGGCGAGCAAGATGCCTCCATCATCTTTCGATGAATTGGCAATCTTGAATAGGCGAGCAAGATGCCTCCGTCATCTTTCGATGATCTGGCGATCTTGACTAGGCGAGCAAGATGCCTCCGTCATTTTTCAATGAACTGGCAATCTCGACTAGGCGAGCAATATGCCTCCGTCATCTTTCGATGAACTGGCGATCTTGACTAGGCGAGCAAGATGCCTCCGTCATCTTTCGATGATCTGGCTATCTTGACTAGGCGACCAAGATGCCTCCGTCATCTTTCGATGAACTGGTAATCTTGACTAGGCGACCAAGATGCCTCCGTCATTTTTCAATGAACTGGCAATCTTGAATAGGCGATCTCCATCTTGCAATTGGCGATGTCCGAAATAAACTGGAGAAATTTTATTACTTGGAATAATCGGGGAATTATTACAATTATTTTGCCCAGTATTGTGCCCAAGCGAGCTGATTGTCATTGAAAATATTTCTTCAAATGCTCAGCGTTCCAAGGATGGAGGAGTGCTTTCCCGCTCATATCTTCTAGCCAATAAGTCCCTAGTCTAGATACATTGATGACCTTATAAGGGCCTTCCCATGTTGGTCCTAGTTTCCCAATATTTGGCTCATTGGTTGATAGGGTAACTTTTTACAGCACTAGGTCGCCAGGTAAGAATGACTTGTGTTTGACTCTCTGATTGAAATATTTGGCGACTTGATGTTTGTAAGCTGCTTGGCATATGCCCACTTGTTCCCGTTTCTCATCAAGGAGGTCAAGGTTGAGTTTCAGCTCGCATTCATTGCTATCCTTGTCAAAGTTTGAAGTCCTAAAACTTGGCATTCCTATTTCGACTGGTATCACTGATTCAGTTCCGTAAATCATGGAATAAGGCGTTTCACCAGTAGGAATACTGCTAGTCGTGTGATATGCCCATAATATGCTCGGCAAGTCCTCTACCCACTCTCCTTTGGATTACTCCAATCTAGTTTTTAAATTTCTCAGGATGGTTCTGTTTGTGACCTCTACTTGGCCATTGGCTTGAGGGTGACCAGGCGAGGAGAAATGATGTGATATGGCGAGGTCCGAGCAGAATTGCCTGAATCCATCATTGTCGAATTACCTGGCATTATCCGAGATGAGAACTTTGGGAATTTCAAACCGACAGATGATACCCTTCCAAACAAAATTCTTCGTATTCTTTTCGGTGATTTTGGCTAACGGTTCAGCTTTCACCCACTTTGTGAAGTAATCAATAGCAATGATTAAGAACTTTCTCTGTAATGGAGCTTGAGGCAAAGGCCCCAGTATGTCGATCTCCCATTGGGCGAATGGCCATGGGCTGGTAATTGGCACCATATCGGTATAGGGAAGGTGGTTGGATGGAGCGAACCTCTGGCATTTGTCGCATTCTCTGGTGTATTTTGCTGCATCTTGTCCCATCTGGGGCAAGAAGTAGCCTTGGCGAATCGCTTTTCGTACCAGTGACCTCGCCCCTGAATGATTTCCGCAGATGCCCTCGTGGATTTCTCTCATCACATAATTGGCTTCATCAGGTCGGAGACATCTTAGGAGAGGACCAGAGAAGGATCGTTTAAATAAAATTCCATGAAGCAGGCAGAACCTTGCAGATCTATAGCGGATTCAGCGAGTTTGGAGTTTATCTGCTGGTAGTGTTCCACTCTGAAGGTAGGCGACGATCTCATCCATCCATGTCGGGTCCGCTTCTGTTGTACAGATGGATTTGGCGACCTCAATACTTGGCTTGGACAGAAATTCCAGGGGTATACTTCTGTCTGATATGAAATTAAAAGTTGAAGCAAGATTGGCTAGGGCATCTGCTTTCCTATTTTCTTCTTTGGGGATCTGTTGAATGGTGAACTTTTTGATCTTCTAAGTTAAGCATTTGACTTCATCTAAATAAGCTGCCATTCGTTCGTCCCTGGCGAGGTAATCTCTCTGAACTTGGTTGGCCACTAGTTGAGAATCACTGTAGGCTTCAATTGACTGGACTCCCAATCTCGTGGCGACCCGTAATCCGGCGAGGAGTGCTTCGTACTCAGCTTTGTTGTTGGTGACTTTAAACCCAATCCGTATAGCGTATTCCATTTGTTCTCTTGCCGGGGTTTGGAGAACAAGCCCCGCACCGCATCTGTGTTGATTGGAAGACCCATCTACAAACAATTTTCATTTCTCAAGCTCTTCCCCCGAGCTGTCGAGGTTCTTTGTTAAGTTTTGAATTTTTTCTTCCGAGAGGACTTCTAGATCGGTCTCGTGAGTGGATTCAGCCACGAAGTCGCTAAAGCTTGGGCTTTTACCGCCGTCCTCGGTTTGTAGTCAATATGGAATTCACTCAATTCAATGGACCATTTTAGGAGCCTCCCCGAGGTATCTAGTCGTTGGAGAATCTGTTTTAACGGTTGATCAGTCAGCACGGTAATGGGATGGGCTTGAAAATAATGGCGAAGTTTTCTGGCAGCGATCAGAAGGGCGTAGGCGAGCTTCTCAATCATTATGTATCTGTTCTCGGCACCCATCAAGGCCTTGCTAACATAATATACCGGTTTCTGGACACAATCCTCTTCTCGGATGAGCACGACACTTACTTTTGTGGGCGAAATGGCGAGGTATACGAACAATTCTTCCCCCGTGGTCGAAACCATAAGCAGAGGAGGTAATCCTAAATATTTTTTGAGCTGTTGAAACGCTTCCTTCGATTCTTCTGTCCACTGGAAATTTTGATTTTTCCTTACGATTTTGAAGAATAGTAAACATCTATCTGCTGATTTGGAAACAAACCGGTTGAGGGTGGCAACACGCCCAGTTAACTGCTGAACTTCACGGATATTTTTGGGTGAGCTCATCCCGAGCAGAGCCTGGATTTGGTCCGGGTTAGCTTCAATCCCTCGTTTGGTTACCAAGAACCCTAAGAATTTTCCAGATGATACGCCAAAAATACATTTGGAAGGATTTAACATCATCTTGTATTTTCTCAGAATGTTGAAAGCTTCTTTAAGGTGGGCGATGTGCTTTTCTGCTTCGAGGCTCTTGACGAGCATGTCGTCTATATATACTTCCATGGTCTTTCCAATCAACTCTTTGAACATCTTGTTCACCAATCTTTGATATGTAGCCTCAGCATTTTTTAGACCAAATGGTATGACCTTGTAGCAATACAATCCTCGTTCTATGATAAATGAAGTTTTTTCTACGTTGGGGGGAAACATCTTGATCTGGTGATATCCTGAGAAGGCATCCATGAAACTAAGAAGCTCGTGCTTAGATGTGGCGTCGACTATTAAATCAATTTTTGGTAGAGAAAAACTGTCTTTTGGGCACGCCTTGTTGAGATATCAGTATAGTCAACGCATACTCTCTACTTTCCCCCCTTTTTTGGGGCGACGACGACATTGGCTAACCATTCCGGGTAATGGGCTTCCTCGATAACTTTAGCTCTGATGAGTTTGGTGACCTCCCCGTTGATAACTCGGAGCCGTTCAGGGGCGAATTTCCTTCTCTTCTAGAGAACTAGAGGATTTGCCGGATTGGTATGTAATTTATGCATGGCGACCTGGGGATCAATACCCGGGATGTCACCTTGGGACCAGGCAAAAACATCAAAGTTTCTTTTTAAGAATTCCACTAAAGCACTACGCAATTCTTCGGTAAGTTCTGTTTCGATCATAACGTGGCGATCAGGATATTCAGGATGTATGGAGATTGGGGTAGTTTCTTCAAGGGGTTTAGTATTTTCGATTTCTCGGGGATCCATCAAGACCACCTGTTCCACCTCGTCCCTCAGAGGTTCCATCTCGCGATCGTTGATCGGTAATTGCTATTGGATATTCGGTACTGGGGAGGTTTTGATCTTCATAGCTGAAATAAAACATTGTCTGGCCACTTTCTGGTCGCCCCGCACTTCGCCCACTCCTGCCGAAGTGGGAAACTTCATTTTCAGGTGGTAGGTTGAGGTGATCGCCCTAGTTCCACCTAGAGTTGGGCGACCTAAAATGGCATTGTAGGGGGAAGGGCAATCTACCACGATGAAGTCCTTTCAAATGGTAGTTTGGCGAGGTTCTGTCCCCAAAGTAACTAGAAACTTAACCCATCCCAATGAATGAGTCAGATTTCCTCCAAATCCTACCAAAGGTGTCAGGAAGGGCTGCAATTTGTCGAGCCTTATTTTCATCTTTTTGAATGCTGATATGA
>BRYE01000021.1:16674947-16677447 GCA_030159115.1 Actinidia arguta var. hypoleuca
CTAAAGATCATACATCTATGTTATGTTATCTCGTCTGGAGTAAGTCTCAGAGACAGTATCCCAAATATCCTTGGTTGTATTGAGAAACAAGTAGCTTTCGCCAATCTCCGAAATCATGGAGTGAAGTAACCAACTCATAATCAAAGAGTTTTCTTGGTCCCACTTATCAAATCCAGGATCTCCCACATTGAGAGAAGTAATGGTATCATTAACATACCCAATTTTACCTTTGTTTTTCAAGAAGAATGTGGCAAATTTGGACCAGGATAGTAATTAGTACCATCAAACAAGGTCTTGGTGATTCGTAGGTTGGGATTTTCATTCGAGACAACAATCTGTCTCGACGTCACAGTGAAGGTTGTAGAGCCAATTATAGTCTGGCTGGTTTGACTACCCTCCAACATAGTGACAACAAATAATGAGGTCGACAACAATCACAATGCCACAATATGTTGACAAATAGTTACAAAATATTCACAACATCAAAAAAAGATATTACTCTCACCAAACTAGGTTCAGCATGCTGTCAGGTCAATCGAAGCAGTCGCTGGTATCATTTTTGGGCCTGAAATCGAAGCATCAATCAAGCGAGATAGAGTCTAGATTGGTCGATTTGGGACAATCAATTCTTGTAAAGGTAAAATCGAATAGCTATAGGGTCGTCGGAGTCAGAATGAACAACAATAAGGCTGGTCGAAGCCAGCACACACGACGACATGGCTCGTCGGAGCTAGACGAGGGACGATGAGCCTCGTCTAAGCTAAGCGAGACCTGTCTAAATCTCGTCAGATCTTCGTAGGTCCAGATCGAGACTTTCAAAGAGCCAGGACACACGACAGCGTGGCTGGTCGGACCTAGACGAGGGACGATGAGCCTTGTCAGAGCCAGGCAAGGCCCGATTGCGTAGGACCTTCATAGGTCTAGATCGAGACTTCCAGAGATTCGTCAAGCTGCTAGGGACCTGGATTGAGGTCGCCAGAGTGTGAAAAGCCCTCGCCGGAGGTCAGAGGTCTCAAGCAACAGTCGCCAGAGATCGTAGGATTGGTGGCACAAATTAAGGTTAAGATCTTTACTGCTCTGATACCATGAAATAAAGTATGATTAGGAAGAAACAGAATTACGGTTGAGGTTTAGATGCCTTTTCCCTTTTATATTAATCACTAAAAATCATTAATTACATACAAGTCCCTCAACAATAAAAAACGACAAAATAATCTAATATCTAAAAAATATCATTCTACATGTCTTGAAACTCCTTAACAAAATGGAATTGCTGAGAGAGAACAAACATTTACTTGAAAAGGCTCGTGCCATAATATTTTCTAGGAATATTCCAAAATATTTATGGAGTGAAACTGTTTTAACGGCATCCTACTTGATCGACAAGATGGCTACTCGAGTTTTGAAATTTATCACCCCCTTATATTGCTTTAAAAAAACTTTTCTTGATACAAGAATACAATCTAATTTGCCAATAAAAGTTTTTAGTTGCACATTGTTTGTTCACATACCCAATAAATTCCCGACCCAAACTTGATCCTAAAGTTGAAAAATGTGTTTTCGTCGGCTATGCTGCAAACAAAAGAGGATACAAATGTTACAATCCTCAAACCATGAAAATTCATGTAATCATGGATGTTTCTTTTGTGGAAAACCAACCTTACTTTGGTAAAAATCATATTCAGGGGGGAAATGGAAAGAAGACAATTTTTGGGACATACGTGTTCCGTTACCTAACACAATAATGAACAATCATATTCTTTTAAAACCACAATCCCAGAAAAAAAAAATCGTTCAAGATATTGAAAAAGATGAAAATTCTAGTCAACCTTTGCAAGGTATAATTGTATTACCGACAAGGGTAGAAATACTACAAAAGGGTCAAGACGATCCAAATTCTGAGTTTCAAGTTTATACTAGAAGAAGAACTTGTACAAAGGGTAAAGACCTGCCTAGGCTGCCTATCATCCCAACCTATGTTACATGGACTCGAATACGGGTACATGTCTAAGTGTCGGATTCATCTAATTTTCTTTTCAAGGACACGGGGACACGCCAATATATTCATATTTCTTTGTATATTTATTCTATTTTCTTGTATTAAAGATGTTTACAAGGTGCATTAAATTTCATGCATAATACAAGAGTTCTATGCGTAGTTCATGGTTAATTTGATACCCAAAATACTTTTTCTAAGTGCATGTCTAACTAAATATGTCAGACACGAATCCTATATCCATGTCCGAGTGTCGAGCGTCCGCCACGGGTACTTTACAAATTTAGAAGAGTCCATGTAACACAGATCCCAACACAAGATCAACCAAAATCTCCAAGAGATGGTCCTGAGAATATTCCAGGTATTCATATTCCGATTCCTGCTTTTATTGTTCCTTCGATTAATGAGTCCATAGACCTTGATGTTCCTATAGCTATTAGAAAGGGAGGCCGATCATGTATCAACCATCCTATTGCCAAATATTTATCTTACCAAAAACTATCT
>BRYE01000021.1:16704947-16709947 GCA_030159115.1 Actinidia arguta var. hypoleuca
CAAATTTTTTTTTATAATTGGGCAACTGTTTGATCCAATTGTGCAAATTTTTCTACAATTGTGTAAATTCTGATATACATTCTTTGCAAAAAAATTCCAATGATGCAAATTTTGGTACGACTGGTGAAATTTTACTAATTTTGGTCTAAACGTCCAATTTTTCTATAATTGTGCAAAAAATTGACCAAATTGGTTCAAGTGTGCTAATTTTGGCCCAGTTATTTTAGATTTTAAATTAATATATAAATTTATTATAAGTATTTATTTTAACAAAAAATATATTTTTTGGAACGTGTTCATCGAGATCATTTAATTAAATTTATGTTAAATATAAAATTATGTAAAATAAAAAGTGTGCAAATATTAGTACAATTGGTACAAATGTGCCAATTTGATACAAATGATGCAAGTGTGCAAGTTTTTGTCAAAATATGCAAACATAGGTTAAATTCAGTGCAAAATTTGCTTTAATTGGATAAATTTTAGTTCACGTGTGCAAATTTGGTACGATTGGTGCAAGTGTGCAAATGTGGATTGAAATTAAATATAATTTTTGATTCAATTGGATAAATTTTGGACCATGTATGCAAATTTTAGTACAATTTTGCAAATTTTGATATAAATGTGCAAATTTTGGTCTAAATTCGATTTTAAATTTTGCTTTTAAGTGTGCAAAATTTGGTCCAAATGTGCAAATTTCATTACAATTTTGCTAATTTTGATACAATGTGCAAATTTGGGTCTAAATTCAGTTTACATTACTCAGAAATCAATTTCCACTCGATTAGAAACATTTCTCCATAAAACGAAATCGAACATTTTGTACAAAATGCAAAGAAATCTACTTAATATATATATATATATATATATATATATATATATATATATATATATATATATTCACACGCACGTGTGTGTCTTTATATTGCATTTGTGTCCTGATTTTGAATGCATTACACAGATCGAAGCAAATTGATGGCCGCGGTGGGGGTGGCGGCGGTGATATTTGGTAAAATTTTTGGTGCAATTTGCTTAATTGTACAAGTTTTGCAAATATTGGTACAATTTTGTACGAGTGTGCAAATTTTAGTTTATGAATATTTTTTATCTGTATCTTTTAATGGTATTAAGTTTTGCATATGTTGTTTGATGGTATTAAGTTTTCAAAACGGACCGGTTTGTCAATGCCCCTATTTGTTAACCCCTGTTGGGCCTGGGCTTGCAATTTTTAATCTGGGTTAAAAAATTCACACCCTTTCATATTTATTTGCTAAATACCAATTTTCAAAAAATTGATCAATGAATTATATGGTCGATTTTAAATGGAAAGAAAAAAAGTTTTAAGTATCCAACTATTTTATTTTTTATCATTTACTTTTTTTTTTCCTTCACAAACCCATCTCAAAATATTTAATCCAAATACCCTCTTAGGCTGTATTTAGATTAAGAATTTGACAAGAAACAAGAAAATAAAAATAATAAAGTTAAATGATTCAATCGTTTAGGACCATTAGATCATCTATCATTTTTTTTCTTCTCACCAAATCATTGATCCAAACACAATCTTTAAAGAATTCATGCATTGAAATTTACAGATTTAAATGAGTTTCAGTGCATTAAAACAGAAATAAATGTAATTTATATTTTGGTAATGCTAAAGAATGATGAATTATTTGATACGTTTAGAACATTGCTCTACATATTCAACGAATGTTCAGATGTTGACCACTGTTTAGACCAACCAATCTAAGATTAAAAATTATTAGAATTTGCTCTAAGAATACTGAATAATTTCTGCTATGGAACGCTCTATGGGTGGTCTATTACCGTGGTGCCACTTGTCTTCCCGATGCAAATTTTACGAGGTTATCAATGCCTTCATTCAGGCCGAGGTGATGAGGTGATTCTATTCCGACCCAAAAAGTCTATATAGCCTTGTTTTTTTATTTAAATAAATTCACTAACCTATGCTAAAATTTTTAACAAATACAATCGTCTCTCTTATATTTTTAAAATAACACTGATTTTCTTTACTTTTTAAATTATTATCAAGATTTTGTCTTGAGCTATTTTTTTTACAAAAATAACAAGATTGCCCTTAGTGTTTAGTTTTCGTAATGCAATCGTCTCTCCTATATTTTTAAAATAGCACTGACTTTTTTTACTTTTTAAATTATTATCAAGATTTTGTCTTGAACTAATTTTTTTATAAAAATAACAAGATTGCCCTTAGTTTTTAATTTTCATATTTTTTCTCTCAAGATTATCCCTTTTTGTGTAATTAATTTGGATAAAATAAATATTTTTTGAGAAAAAAAGAGTATTTATTCATTTTAATGGGTGTATTAAGAAAAAAAAAATTAGAATACTAAATTTTAAGGATAATCTTATTATTTTTGCTAAGAAATCAGCTCTTGTGGACAATTTTGATAATATTTTCAAAAATAAAAAACATCAATACTATTTTAAAATTTATGAAAAAATAGTTGTAATAGTCAATTATCTTAGAAAAGATCAGTAATATTTATCCAAATTAATAAATAGGGTTGGAGAAAAATTTCTTGCTTTACGCAAATCATTTGGAAGTATCTTGACAATATTAATTCTAGCTTTCTTGTTAATAACCACATTATCCCACACTAACCCAGATAATTGTGGGACCTTATCTCTCCCTCTCCTCTCACTGCATAAACGATGCGTACCTTTTCCAATTTAAGCTTCGTTTGACTTAGGCTTTTTAGTTTTACTTTGATTAATTTGGCCTAATTTTTTTTAGTTGATATTTTAGGGCCCATTTGACATATTTTTAATAAACCTAGGATCCATTTGGACAACAAAATCTTAATAATTTTTTTTAAAAAAACTCAAAAGCAGTGGCGGAGCCAGAAAAAAACTTCAGGGGGGGCAACTGTTAAATTTTTTTTCTAAGGGGGGCGTTTATAATTTTGAGGGGGGACAAATTAAAATTTTTCTTAAAACTATAGGTAAAATTTTTTTTTTTCCAAATTTGAGGGGGGCAGCTGCCCCCTCTAAGCCTTATGTGGCTCCGCCACTGCTCAAAAGGAAAAACTCCAATACAAACTAACAGATCTTACTAACTTTCTTTACTCAATAACGTGACAAAAGATAATAAAACTTTTGAACCTGAAACTTGACTACATGAGTGACATGATAGATGCTACATAGTTAATTTGACAAATAAAAATGATTTTTCTTTGTTTTAGTAATTTTTTTAAAATTAAATATTTTTTATATATTTTTAATCTCATCTCATCAACATAAACTTGGTAAAAATTTTGATTACTCAGTTTAAAAAGCTCGTTATAGACAAAAAAAAATTGAAATCAAAGTGCTAAAAAATCTAAAAAGAGAGATAAACCATACCGATGTCATTTTTCATAAGAATGAGGCTTTTTTGTAGTCCATTTTTGTGTTACACCAGTGTGTGCAGTTCAAGTATTTTAGTCTAATTTTGATGAATAAACTATTTATATTGTAGACGCAATTGAAAATTTTAATACTGTAAAAAATCACGTTGATCGGATACAGATCAATAGTCGATTAATATTAATTTATATTATAATAAATAATATAATAAAATGTGTTATACTTATTTTTTAAATTATAAAATTAAATAAACACTAAATTATGTAATATTAATATTTATACTAAATTATGTACGCCACGTAAAAACGAGACCCCATGGGATTTTTGTGAAGGGAAGCGCACGACCAGCCACCACATCCCCAAGTGGGACCCAACTTAAATGGAATGGCGTACCGCCACAAGTCTGCTGGACGCGTGGCGCATAAAGCATTTTAAGGTTCCGACAAAGAAGCGATTCTTCGGATGTCTACGTCAAAGTACTTTTTTTTTTTTTTTAGGGTGTGGTGGGGATTCGGGATCCTTATAGTGGGTTGGGTCCCTACAGGGACCCAAAACGACGTCGTTTGGGTGTGTTTTATTTCAAAATGATGTCGTTTTGAGACAATATATTTTTGAATCAAAACGACGTCATTTTGGGATAATATATTTTTTGATCAAACCGACGTCGTTTTGAGACAAAACACGCCCAAAATTATATTGTTTTGGGTCCCTGCAACCCTGTAGGGACCGCAGTATCCCCGAATCCGTGTGGTGGGGGGTGTATAGGATGAAATTACAATAATAGCCTTGTGGCTTCTGTTCTGTACTCTTTTCAGCATCCATATCCATACAAATTCACAAATTCAAGGCATGTATATGAAATATCTTAGTAGGAGGAATTTATAATTAAGCATTTGTTGTTTTATTCCTTAGAAAAAATGTGTACTTTGAAATGAAGTTGTAAGTCATACGATAACTTGGACAATCTATTGTTCGGCTCGTTTATCTGTTTTAATTTTGTTATTTTTTTTTTACATTTTAGAAGTTAAAATGGAGACAAAGATATGATTGGATTTTTCCAACTTTTGAATAAAAATTAAAATATATATCAACAATACTATTTTTAAAATGTTGAAGTTGTCTCAAATTTAGCAAACTCCATGAAGGGGGTAGTGAAAGTCTTGAACTAAATTTCACCTGTGAGCAATTTTAGGAAATTTTGGACTTCTATAAATAAAAGGCTTTGAAATGTAGAGAATAATTTATCCTTAATTATCATTCCACATGGAGAATATTATGTAGTTTAGTGCCATCATAAAATCGGGATCGTGGTGATTGGACCATAACGGTTTTGCTATCAAATGTTTTGATAAGATTCATAAGACTGCATAAAATGCATGTACGTTCATTAAATGTACAAGTATTTTAAAACTTTCTTAATTGATTCCTAGCATTGACCCCTAATAACGCGAATTAATATGAACACCTGACCTATTATTAGTTACTAATAATCCACATAGGAATAGTAATTAAGAGTTGTCCAAGAACCTAAATTTGGGTAAGTTTCACAATGGGTCCCTTCCTATATGTTTCTAAAGTTTATTTTACTTCCCATAATTTCAGTTTGAATAATT
>BRYE01000021.1:16794947-16802447 GCA_030159115.1 Actinidia arguta var. hypoleuca
TAAAGAAAATATTGCTTGAAATGGCCAATGGGTGCTTTGTTAAACAATACAATTTATTTGTTTTGTGAAAGTTCTCTTTTCAGCTTACTTGTTTCATGTTTTTGTCAATGAATTTGGGTAAAATAATGAATAATGATAATTGTTGAGAAATTCAATACGGATTTCATCATTGACGAATTTCACTCTCTAAAAGAAAAACGAGCACAACTTCAATAGATTCTAGTTCCTTTCAGCACATGTATATCATATGGTTTTATGGTTAAGAGAGGAGTGGCCTCTCAATTTTTTTTTGTGGTGCTGAATTTAGGTGTTTTGTGCATGCCTTTGGACGTATATTTTTTGTGCCTTTGCCTTTTGAATGTATAGGGTTCACTCTCTTAAGGCGTTTTTTTTTTTGCTATCTTAAGATCATAATGGCCCCCTTGAAATAATTCCTGAGTCCGCCCCTGCATCCACCCCATCGAACAACCAACCACACACTAACCCCAACCCCAAAAATACTATCTTCTCTTTTCCCCCCCTTTCTTTGACCCTACTCTTTGACGCATCACTGCTCCTCACTAACAGTTGAACTGCCACCATCTAGAGACCCTTCTCCACTCCTCTCCCAGTTCCTCTGTTTTTTTTATCTCATCATTGATTTCTACATAAAGAAAAATAACAAGGAAGGGTTCGTTTGAGATTGGTTTTGTACTAATTGATTTTACTAATCTGTTTTAGGGGTGGAGGATGCAAAGTTTGCTGTTTTTTGGATGTTTTGAAGTGGGGCAGTTGTTGGGGGGTGGGGTGGGGGTGGGGTGTTAAAGGCGACAATAAATAATAGAGGATTTGATATTTGTGGTAGGAAGGTTTAGTGGTGTAGGTGAATATGATTGGTGTTCTAGTGTTGATGATGATTATGGGGAGGGTTCTACCAGTTTCGAGGTAGAATGATGTGGAGTTTGTGGTTGCACCTAAGGCAGGGGCAGGGGCAGGTCGATGTGTTGATTGGTTGGGTCAAGTTGGGATGGATTTTTGTGTTGGCATGGTTGGTCACGGTGAGTTTGATTGCTACTGTGGCAATTTTGGTTAAAATTTTGATAGAAGTAGTTGTTGGAGCAAATTGGATAAGAATAAAAAAAATTAAAGGACGAAAGTGGGAGAAAAAACCTTTAGGGATAATCAGATAAATAGTAAAACTTAAGGGGGGGAAATGCAATTCACCATTTTTTTTAACATATTTGATAGGATGGTCAATAACACTTCACTTAAACAAAACTCGGAAAAACATTCACCTTAGAAGCCGACACGGCTACATTCAAAGGTAGGCTCGTTTTCTTCCGAACCGACTCGAAGCACTCCCGAAGCTGTAGCAACACAGTCTCTCTCTCATGCATTACTTTAATATTCTCTCTCCTCTCTCGCTCTAAAATCTCTTTTAGGGTTTTCAATCTGCTCTCGCGGTCCCAAGATTTGTCGTTCGTGCTGAACAGATTGAGACTCCGTCCCTCGTAAACTTTTTCTGATCTCAATTTTTTTTTCAATTCCCTCTTGTTCGCTCTCGGTTAGTTCAATTTAGGATTTGTGGTTCATTCTCGGAGAATGTGTGTGATTCAATTTTTTTTCCTGAACTTTTTGTGGTTTAATTTTCGTTTTTTAACTGGTTATGTACTTTGTGTTGGTGGTCAACATATTGATATTGTGTTCTGTTTTGCTGTGATTTTGGCATTGTGTATGGTTCTGTTTGTGTTTTTTGGATATTTTGTTGGTTAATTGGGAGGATTTGAACGTAGATGGAGTTTTTCAGTTACATGGGCAGTTGCGATGTTGAATGTTTATGTTTATGTGTATATAAATTCATGAATTTTGGTGCTATTCCGTGGTTACAAGAAGGTGAATTGAAGTAATATACGTGTATTGGTTGGCTTAGGATATAAATACCTAATTTTGACCATAGCAGATAGGTGATTTGAAATACTTTTATTGGTTGATTAATTATATCCATGAAACATGAATGTATTTTTGTGTATGTAATATTGATTTCTGTGTGGAGTTTGAATATGCAGGTGGACCTAGAATGTTAGTATTGGAGTGTTGGGTGAGATTTAGGGAAGATTATAAAAGGGTGCGTCTGTGGACTATATGTTCATTTTTTTAAGGAAAATATCTCTTCACAACTGATAAAGAAGCAAAATGTCGTTAAATCAAGAGGCAATGGTTTCAAAAAGTTTTTAGGTATATTTGGAATTGGCAATGTATAATCCATTTATCTCTTATGAGTATGTTTATGAACTTGCTAATGCCATGGTCTGGACCAACTTCCTTGATTTGTTAAATTGTGACCGAGAGCAATGGCATGAGAAACAAAAAAGTCTCCATATGTTATCTGGAGTCCTTAACTTTACGTCCTTTGCAGAATTGGGCTCCACAAGCTATTTGGCATGCTTCTCTGAGACCTCAGAGAATCCAACAAAGTAATGTGAGTTTTAATAAGTTGCTAATGAAGTATGAATTAAGAGAATTTTAGGAGTTTCATGGAAAATTAGACACAGAAGTGTTTGTCATGGGTTTTACCTTTTTTCCCCCTCTGGAGTTTGTCATGTAGTTTGTGGGATGCATAGGACTTGTTGTATTTTCTCTTAATTAACTATGTTATGCTAGTTACGTGTCTTCACGATTGGAAAGTATGGTTCGTTGTATGGATGAAATGCCTTTCTCTCACTTTCATCTGAATGGTACGAGCATGTCACTCCATTGAAGTTTATCGAGTATTTCATTGGAAGTATTAAGACTTACTCCCCCCCACCTCCTTCTTACATCCGTGAGAAGAAAATAAATATGTTATATTAGTTAACATGCCCTCACGATTGTATGATTCTGTGTATGGATGAAAATGCCTTCTTTCCACTTTTATTAGAATGATAAGAGTATGTCTTTAAATTGAAATTGAAATTGAAATAAAGTTGCTTCTCAAAATTTAAGGTCTTGTCGTGGTTTGTGCTAGTAAATACTTATACAAGTTGTTAGACCTGTACTTAATATTGCTTTGCTAGATTAGGCTAAATCTCTTGCCTTTTATATTTTGTTCTCTTGATTTGTAAACTGCCCATCTCTCTTTCTCTCTCTCGGCTCACTCGGGGTTTATTTTGTTCCTGCTATGTTTAGGTTGGTTGACTGGGTAGTCTATCTCAGGGTTTAAATGTGAAGGCTCCGAATGCATATGTGGGCTTGTGAACATATCTTACATCTGATGGAATGTTACCGATGTTAAGGAAAGGGATTGATGGTTTAGTAAATGCAAAGAATATTGTGTGATCAATATAGTGGAAGGCATATCGTGTTTGTATTGTTGTGAAGTACTCGCTTTGCTCTCAGTGTTCAACACAGGGATCTACCCTATGATTTCTGCTGAGAGGATTATGGTTTAAACGCACTTAGTGATTATCATATACAGTTGTTCACTGAGAAGGAAGCATTTAAAATATCAAGGGAGTTTTCTGTTTCCATACTGGCAGAGAGCATGCGTGGAACCTGTTCTTTGGGTAATGCCCCTGACAAGATTTGCTGTTGATGCAATCGGTGTGGTGACAATTTGTCTTGTTGCTTTTTTGGTTCTTCTCGGCTTGCTCTGCATCTTGTACTTATTCTACTTCCGCTCTCACATCCGGAATCAAGGTTTTGTTCAGCTTGGTTATTTCAATGGTCCTTGGATCATTTGAATTACATTTCCCTGTTTGCAATCTTGTGGGGTTTTGGTGAAATTGTTCGGTTAAATTTGTTGAGGCAGGAAGGTAGAGTATTGAATGCCCTTAGCTTGAAATGGCAGGAAAATGTTTGCAAATGTTACATCATTTCAAACCTAGGGTTTGCAGAACCTTGCATGTTTCTCTCCCTCGTGTTTCTCCTTCGGTCATCCCTAAAGAAGACAGAGTCGGGAATATTCAACCAAAAATGGAACGGGAAAACAGCATGTTACGTTCTTCTGTATTGCCTCCCAGTGTTTGTTCTTCAGTTCCACGTAATTTTACTTGGACCACAATTTAACAAGAGTTTTGTGAACAAATTACCTTACTATTTTACAAGTACAGCTGCTCCGTCTAAGACAAAGCACCAAGACGATGTTGCTTTCTGTACCTACCATATTCCTCGGTCTTTTTGCTACCACTGTAAGTCTGTAACTACCTATTTGTTCTGGCTCGGAAGGTGAATTCTAAATTTGGTCATCAATAAGGGTTTGCAGAAGAGAGTTTACACATTGTTATTCTCTGTTTCCAGTTTCTTTCCATTACGAGTTCTATTCTTCGGTTTGTCTGTTCTGTCGAAGCTAGCATACTTCCCATTTCAAGCTCTTGCATTCTTGGCTTTCCTCTCCCTTTTATGCTGTGCCGGAATCGGTATTTGCATGCTCGTTTACTGCCCAGTTGCGAATTGTTTAGCTTTGAGGAATCTGCAAGACATAGAGGCTAGGAGAAGGAATAGTGATGAATACAATGACATTATTTCACTAATTGCTAACCAAGTCCCTATCAAGGAAACTGTCGAAAGTAGTCCCCAGAGAAGCTCGGCTGCCT
Organism: Actinidia arguta var. hypoleuca; assembly: GCA_030159115.1. Classification (NCBI taxonomy): domain Eukaryota; kingdom Viridiplantae; phylum Streptophyta; class Magnoliopsida; order Ericales; family Actinidiaceae; genus Actinidia; species Actinidia arguta. The sequence goes on from BRYE01000021.1 coordinate 16,799,498, forward strand.
CAACCAAGAGTAGTTCCATTTCTTTTCAGGCTATGGAGAGAGACAAAACCTCCATAAAAACAAGAATCGAGAAAGAAACACTGTTTGTAAAGGGTTTAAGGTTAATAAGGATTGTGATTTTTTTTATTGTGGTGGTGGTGGTTGGGGGGGGGGGGGGGGGGGGGCACTTTGTTTTGTACTTGAGAGGTGTAATGGTTTAGCCTGCTGCCCACCTGATTTTTTTTGGGGTGGAACTCTCGGTCTGTATCCTTTCTATTTTGTTTCTATAACCATTTAAAATTTCCTCCATACTTGAAATTAAGGAACTGTCTGTCTTTTTCTAAACAAGAGCTTGAGTTAGTTCATTTTGTTTCTTAAACTTTATATTTTTCATCTGCATTATTTGATATGCTAGCGTATTACTGGAGAATTTGCATGACTTCAGAGAAAGATACCCTCAATTCATCTCATGAATATTAGCTTGGGAGGATTGTTGATGTTTTGTACTTTTGGTCAATTAGTACAAGTGATTGAGAAGAAGAATGGGCAGCATTTTTCTGTTTAAGTGTTGCATCCTTTAGAGGTGGTGATGGCGGGAGGTGACAGTGCATGGTGGCTGTGGGTGGCACATAGGTAGGACACATGGGAGGGAGGTGACAGTGCAGAGAAATTATCGAGCTCTCTTATGAGCAAATTTTAGTGATGTTTTAACCTTTTGCCAGTAATAAGCTAGTGATTGATTAGTCTAAATAGTGGAATTCATTTTTTCTTTTTCTAGATTGAAGCTAACCTGTGCACATGTATCTTTCAATGAATGGAGGAGAACAATGCTTTAAGAACACCAAATAATCTTTTGACATGGTGGTTTTGGGTGGCACATAGGTAAGACAAATGGGAACAAAAAATCCCGCCAATCCGCCCCCACCCCGTAATCCGCTGGCCTGCTCCGGAACCCATGGGTTAAAAGGAAAGGGATGTTAGGTTTGGTGTGTTAAACCATCTTTTTTTTGGCAGGTCGGATGAACTTCGGGTGTTATTTTTCTAACCTGACCAGATCCACCTATATACATATGCATGGAAACCTACCCACACTTGACTATACCCAAATATATTTCTACCATATATCTTCTTCCTAAAGAGTCCTTAACCGTACACTGCTTCTCTCTCCCGCAACAAACATTGTTCGTTTTATTGGTTCAATATATGTATTCTCATGGCAATTTATTGGCGGTGCATTTGGTTTAAAATGGCCCAAATTGCAAATTTATTTTCAACCAGTCCAACCCATTCAACGCACCGAGTCGAAATCATTTAAAATAGCACTCGACCCGTCGAGTTTAATGGTTGGGGTTCCGATACAGGTTGAGAAAATGTCAACCTTGGATAAAAATCTTCCTTCTAGCTCACCCAACTTGACCCATGCGCATCCTAGGGGCGTGCATAGGTCGGGTCGGTTTTGTAACAGATCCAGAACCGATCCGATTTTGATCGGTTCTCTATTTTTGGACCCAGAACCGAATCGATCGTCTAAAGGAACCGAACTGAATCAACCCGAGTGAGATCAGTTTGATTTTTTGGTTCTTTCTCTATCGGATCGGGTCGGGTGGTTCATTTAAAGTTTTAAAAAAAATAATAAGATGACACTAAAAAAATAAATATAACTTACACAATAATATATTGTTTAAAATAATACAAATCAACATTCAACACACAAAAATCTTTAATGAATGTACTGTATTACTATATGATCGGATCTAGATTTTAATTTTCGGGTCGGGTAAGATTTCGATTAAAAAAATAGTACAGATCTGACAAGCGAATTGTTCGGGTCTATAATTTTCAGACCCAGAACCAAACTATGGGTATGATAGAACCGAACAGAACCAACTCGACCAAACCAAACTAACACGAGAACCAACCTGAATGAGGTCAGGTTGGTTCGGTTCTCGTTTCTTTCGAGTCTTTTGTGCACCACTGTGTGTACCATGCACACGATAAATAGAGGGATTTATAGGCATTTGGGATTAATTGACGCATGCATTTTGAAAATTATTCATAGTACTCTAATTTCAAAAACGATTTTACTAATGAGTGCCGAAGTAACTTTGGCATGACTTTACATATATTGTGAAGATGGGCTTGGCAAGTGATTCATGGGTATGGCAAGTGTTCAATTGAAATAGTTTATTTTTTTATGTCTTAATAGTTTAGATCATTTATAAAAAATTTAGATTAATCAGATATCGATAATTATATTTCTCTTAAAAAAATGAATGTAAAACAAATATAAACTAATTATGTCCCTATCAATCTGGATTTTTTTGTACTTACTCTACTCAATAACCATTATGAAATTAATAGTTAGTTCTGATCATATCATCAGATTATTTGTGGATCGAAATCATACAACACATTATTTAAATATTCATAAAATTATATTAAAAATGTATTAAAACAAGTGAAAAATGTGCAGTAGAGACAGTCCGACATAGTACCCGGAAAGCTCCTGGGATCTCTTTTTGCTTTTCTAACACCAACTAGAAATCACCTGAACTCGAATTACGTTCTCTCTCTCTACAATGGCGACGTTCGATGAAGCACCGCCGGGCGACCCTAAATTGGGAGAGAAAATCTTCAATACCAAGTGCGCCCAGTGCCACACCATCGAGAAAGACGCCGGCCACAAGCAAGGTCCCCTCAAACAAGCCCCTCTCTCTCTCTCTCTCTCTCTCTCTCTCTCTCTCTTCCATTGATTTTGCTCATGTCTGATCAACCATCAACGCCATCCCCAATACTTCTGTTTGCCGAACTATGTGAGAAAAAGAAAGAGAAATCATTATTTTTCTCACATTAGAAGAAATGATTATAAGGTGTAGTTTGGACTTTTGACTATGATTTTTTGGGTTCTTAAGTTTTTTATTTTTAGTGATTTTTTTTTATTGTTTAATTAAAATTTTATATATTTTTGATT
>BRYE01000021.1:16817447-16819947 GCA_030159115.1 Actinidia arguta var. hypoleuca
GAAAAACGAGTGGCCTTGGATTGACAAATTGAACAGTCGGAAGGCGTGGCTTCAAAAAGACCACCAAGGCATTAAGGAAATATACAAATTGTTGAAGTTCTGTTACGATGACTTGGATGATGACCGGCGAAAGAAATGCTTTCTTTACGGTGCATTGTAGCCTAAAGATAACAAGATCTACACGGATTATTTACTGGAGTGTTGGGTAGCTGAAAACTTCCTTGGCAAGCGATTATGACGCGACAAAAGACCACGTCCAGATGGGGCATTTGATATTGAGTCACCTTAAGAGCGTGTCGTTGCTCGAGGAAGGCATGACCATAATTCATGTCACGATGCACAAAATTATGAGACAAGTGGCTTTATACATCTCGGAAGTCGACCCCGAATGCAAATATCTAGTGAAAACAAATGGGGCGTTACGAGACCCTCCAGACACAGATTCTTGGAGCAAGAAGAATAAGATCTCTTTGGGTGAGAACCACTTGATTTGGCCCCAGTTGCAATGCACTTTCCAGAAATTCTGGTCTTGAGCTAATTCCTGCATCATTCTTCGAGCACATGACAAATCTTAAAGTTTTGGACTTGTCTCACACGGGAATTGTCACGCCCCCCAATAACACCAAATTTGGCCACGTAGACATATACCTAAAATGTAAAAAAGTCAAACTAAATATTATGACAATGTACTGTCATTATATCAGAGTACGTACAAATCTTTCCTGTGGGACCAGGCTCTCCATGAGCTATCAAATACAGAATATGAATGATAATCCATGGATAATGCCCACACCGGACCAAAAGAATATTACAACTCTTCAAAAAAATACATGTCTATGCATCTCTCAAAATAAAATAAAATACGGCATCCTCATGCCTCAAGATTCAAGATAACTCTCAGTACCTGAAATTTATTTTATAGTAAATGTGAGTTACCTTAAAAAAATTCTCAAATCAAAACCATGATATATAATCATATAATGAAAACATGATACAATGAAATATGTTCTCATTCATATCAAAATATACTTTTAATTTCAAATTCATGATTTCATAAATTATTTAGTTTTCACATATTCAGACTTTTCTCAAAAGCATTTATTTTATGATTTTTTAAATAAATGAATTCACAAACTTTTTGGCTTTTTACAAAAGCAATAATCCAGTTTATTTGAATGACACACCTAGGCTAATACCTAACCGGCCTCGTTATGCACTGCGCATGTGAGACAATATCCGGTCTACTTCTCAGGCTTTCATTGAAGGCTTTGACATTTTCTCATTCTGGCTTATTTCTCGGACTTTCACCGAAGGTTTGACATACCCAATATCCGATCGTATTCTCGGTCACTAACCAAAGGGTCGACATTTCCTCCCGCGTAGTTGTTATCTAGGTCTTTCACCTCGAGCTTAATCTAAGTCATCTAATTTCGATATCTCCTAGCGTGTCATTCCCAAAATCATTTTCAATACAACATCCACAAAATTACATTTGCTAAGATCTTTAATGTAAACGATATAATATACATGATATTATAAACTTATTAAAATTATTTGAATGCATTTGTTATAAACAAAGTACATAATCATAATCATAAACCAACCGTATTTACTTTAAAAATTTTCACAAATTGTTACTGCAGGTCACTACCGGTAGTGGTTTGGACACTACTGGTAGACAGTGTCTCAGAGACAAAACTATATAAATTATTACTGGTAGTGAAAATTTGTACTACCGGTAGAGGGTCATCCAGAGGCAAACTGTTATTATTCATTATTGGTAATGGAAGAAAGTACTACCGATAGACATCCATCCCGTGACTAAATACAATAAATCACTACCGGTAGTGAAAAAGAATACTAACGATAGACAACGAACCAGTGACAAAGATCCAATTAAAAACTATCGATAGTGAAAACAAGTATTACCGGTAGACAACCATCCAGAGACAAAATATCAAAAATACTACCGGTAGATTGGGCCCTCAAACTAGCTTCAGCCGGTAGGAAGAATATGACTACCGGTAGACATTACAGAAAATAGACACTTCCAGATCTCCAGAACTCCCGATTTTCATTTCAAACTAAGTTTTTCATTTAGAGTTCTACACCCAAAATAATGCATCAATAGGCTATATACTAGCCATTAACACCAACCCAAAGTAAAACCCTAACAAAGAAATCTCATTTACCTCAAATCCAAGTAAGAAAGCTCCAAAAGCTTGAAGAAGATGAAATAAGCCCTAGCCCTCCAACTTGCTCCAATCTCCAACCTTCTTGGCTCAAATCGAAACCCCCATTGAGTAGATAATCTTTTTCTAAGAATTTTCACTCAAACCTCACCTTAGCACACTCAGATCTAAGCTTGAAGATCAAACCCTAGAAAGAGAAAAGAGAAGAGAAAGAAGGAGGAAAATGCAAACATTAATTATGTTTAAGTCAAATAGAAATAAAAGCTCCAACAGCTCTAAGGTCTTGTTTGGCCTACCAAAATAAAATC
>BRYE01000021.1:16852447-16862447 GCA_030159115.1 Actinidia arguta var. hypoleuca
TTCTTTCTTTAATAACAGGTGTACCCACTCTGATTTAGAAACTATTTAGGGTGAAATACAATGACCTCCCTTGAAGTTTACTTTTAATACACAAAATACCCCTGATATTTGAGAAATTATAATAACATCCCCTAAAATTTGAAACTTATAACAGATCTTCCCTAAAATACACTACCACCCATCAGATTTCGAGTTAATACACAAAGTCCCCCTGAAATATACTGACCACTCCAGGGGTGCTTTGTGTATTAACTCGAAACTTCAGAGGTAGTCAATATAATTTTTAAAACATCAGGAGACATCTGTATTAAATGCAAACCTCAAGGGAGGTTAGTGTAATTTCTAAAATCTCAGGGTACTTTGTGTATTAACATGAAACAACATGAGTGGTCAGTGTATTTCACCTAACTATTTATTGCCGCTAAGCTACATAAATGGAGGTTGATGGATGGTTTAAATTATTACATGTTAACAGGTCCAAGGTTAATTTGTTAAAATTAAAAAATTATAAAGTTTAATTTGTTACCAAGATCAAACGTTATTATTACATGTTAACAGGTCCAAGGTTAATTTGTTAAAATTAAAAAATTATAAAGTTTAATTTGTTACCAAGATCAAACGTTAGGGTTCTTTTTGTAATTTTCTCATTAACTAGAGTTGAAAAGGAAACACAAAATAGATTCTGTACGGGTTAACTACACTTTGCCCCCTCAAATTATTGATCAATTCTCACTTTGCCCCCTCAAATAGATCAAAGCATGATTGTGGGTTTGGCACATGGAAAATAAAGTAGAAAATAAGACAGGAAAAAGGCTCAAAGACATATACCTCTCACCCCAACTTAAATATTGGGAAATAAAACAAATAGATCAAAGCATGTGTGTGGGTTTGGCACATGGAAAATAAAGTTAAAATAAATCTATAATACAAGACATAAAGGTTTTTTTGAATCTTCAAAACTATTTTTTACTATCTACAGTTGGAATCCATTTGAATTAATCCAATGATTGAGATTTTACCTGAGACTGTTTTTTTTTTTCAAAAAAATATTATTTCCTTCTTATCAAATGTGTGGGGCCAATATAGGTTGTGATCTAATGGCCAAAAATCTCTAGAGTTGGACATATTTTTTATCAATTAAATCATTTTTTAGTGGACTCACATCAAAAAAATTAAAACATCATTTATTTCACTCTTATTTATCTCAAACTAGCAATACTTTTTCAAAATCATTAAGTTTGGGTTTTATAAAATCAATATTATTAAAAAGATATTAATGAGAGCTTTAAAATGAGACTCACGCTAAATATATTTAATAAAAAAATTTAAAAATCATACTCCTAAATTGTATACTTTTGGAGAGAAAATGGAGGATTGATGGCTTTTTAAAAAAATAGAGATTTGGAATGGAGTGGTTGGTTTGAATAGCATAACATTCTAAATACATTTTTTTTAGTACATTGGATTCGATCCCACCAACTGTTTAATTGTCAAAAATAGTTATTTTCATTTTATTCTGTGCAAACTCAACATGGTATAAAAAAGTTAATGATTGAGATTATATTATATGGTACAAAATATAAATCTTCTTTTGAGAGTAAAATATAAATATGATTAGCAAATGCACATAAAAAAACCCTAAATAAGTTCCATGGCCCAAAGGTATGCAACTAGAAATGTGCATGGATAAAGGCGAGTTGGCAAAATATTTGTACGAACAGATACTATGTCACTATCCAACTGATTTATATACGTGAGTCCACCCTTATCACAGGTGTCATCTTGACCATTCAATGAGTCCCACTCATTAAGACCTACTACTCAACTAGTTTAGAGATTTTCTTTTCCATTCAATACTTGAATGCAATTATACATATACAGAAACGTACTAAATTAACCAGAGCTGACGTGTATAAAAAAATATACAATATTATTACATCCTTCTTATATATAAATATTTATAATTAAGGTTTTGAACATAATTTCCGGCACAACTGTTAATAAAATTTTACAAATTCAAAAGATCTAACATTCATATATTAAGTACGTAGTACAAGTCTTCCCAAATCAATACTAGGATCGCCCGTCCTCAATCACGTTCCACTTCGTTCTCATTACTTGAAATGTTATGTACAACTATGTTTTAAGTATTAGACTAGTGTGAGTCAAGTTCTATAATACTAAAAAGTGTCCATAAAATTATAAAAATTAATTCATTTCAACATGAAATAACTTAACTTTGTCAATCCTTTTCATTTCAATCATTGTCTCATCTAGGCCCATTTACCTTGATTTTATATCAAGAATTCAAAATCATATTGAATTGACCCTTGCAACACATACACCCGTTTAACGATCACCAGTTACTAGGGAGAGATCCTAATATAATATATAACATGATATTATCCATGATCATCTAATTATGATACCACACTTATTACATCACCTCTCGCTATATTCTTTTTTCCTAAGCAGTTGGGGCACCATTTGAACCATATGTCATCTAAAACATATTTTTTTAAAGTAATCATTTTTCATAACACATTTAAAATATAGTATGCATTTTGTTAGAATATGTTAGAATATCTTTAGTATCTTTAGAATATATTCTGAATATCTTTCTGATTGATATACTACTTTATTTTCTTATTCAAATTTTCTCTATGCCTATATATAGACTTCTCTTGTACACAAAGATAACAACATCTCAATATAATATTTTCTTTTCTTTTATGTTTATCAACTTGGTATCAAAGCAAGATTGCTCTTGGTCAGCCTCCTTAGCTTCCGCCAGAGCCGCCGTCGAAAAATTATCTGGTATTTTCTATTTCTTTATTTTTTCACATTTTCCTCTTCTTTTCAACCATCCACCAATCACTATTTCTGTTCTTAGTCTATTCCTCTAATCTATGACAATATTTCGACACTCATCGACGAAGAACAACCCGCTGACCACCCACCAATCACTATTTTTTTCTGTCTCTTCCTTTCACTAACCTCCAGCAACGTTCCGGCATCCATCAACGAAAAACACCCCGCCGACCACCCACCAATCACTGTTTTTTTTCTCAATCTCTTCCTTCCTCTAACCTTCGATAACAATCCGGCACCCATCGGTGAAGAACAACTCGCCAACCAACCATCAATCACTGTTTCTTTTCTCAATCACTTCAAAATTGCCTTTTTCAATAATTTTTTGGCTTTCTTCCTTAAAAAAATGGCCCAATCAGAAGTCTCCCAATTCAACTACCACCTTTGGTCTTCGGCCATGCAACGGTTCCTCCGAACCCAAAAAAAATTGAAAATACATCACATGTGATGCATAACCACTCCACTTTTCCGATTCTGATGAAGATGATGTTGATAATGATCTTCATGCCAAATACTTATCCCAACTTGAAGATTGGGATAGTGACAACTCTAAAATTATCACATGATTTTTCAATACCTCAGTCTCATTCATCCATTCTCTCTTTAACCCATTTGAGACTGCAAAGGAAGTTTGAAATTATTTGATTGAGCGGTATTCATCTATTGATAGAACCGATGAACAAGCCGCTTTCGAGACCTTATATCAAAACTCAAAACACTTTGAGTTCGAGGGGATGTTAGAATATCTTAGAATATCTTTAGTATCTTTAGAATATATTCTGAATATCTTTCTGATTGATTCACTACTTTATTTTTATTTTCTTATTCAAGTTTTCTTCATGCCTATATATAGGCTTCTTTTGTACACAAAGATAACATCTCAATATAATTATTATTTTTTTTTTTCAACTCATTTAATCATAAAAAATCATCATGTTTAATCAATAAAAATATACATGCTTTCATCACAAAAAATTTACTTTCAAGTAAATAAAACATAATAAGACTCACCTTATATTTATCTCAAGCTCTTTCAGTGCCCCCTCGTAAGTTAAGTTAAATGACCTTTGATTTTCTATCCTATAATTAACAATTCTCAATTTAATAATTTTTTCTTTAATTGTCCTTTCGTTTACCTTATTTGTCTAACTGAATTATCGTTTAACGTGTTTAATTTAAGAGTAGCAAGTGTGTATAAGATATCGGGAGTGAATTGGATACTAAACGAATCAATTAGGTTTAAAATTTATAAAATAAATTGGGTTAAATTGGTTGGGAGTAAGTTGGACCAGTTGGGGAAGAGCTAGACTGGTCTAGTACAAGACAATAGGTTTCTTGAAAAATTTGGACCGGTTCAGGACAAGACAGACTATCTGACTTGACTTCCAAGCCTTTTGGGAGCTATTAAACCTCTAAATCAGAAAAAATATTTTAAATAAAAGTTATAGGTATTTAAAATAGCTTTCATATTAAACTCGAATCAAGTCAAAATGTTATCGTACGAGGGACTTAAACCCAAAATACTAACTGTTGGTGCAGTGAATAAAATATTACATCAACCTATTTGAAGATTGATTCTAGAAAGGGTTTCAAATGCTGAAGTTTTGAGATATTTTGGAAGCTTATTTCCACTAAATATGATTTTTAATAATAGGTTCAAAATGAAAGAATTTTTCAAAGAAAATGAAGAGAAATTGAATTTACCTCGATAGGAACAAAAGTGGTTTTTCGACGGTGAATTTTACGTCGTTTTCTTTCTCTCTCTCCTTTTTCTTTCATTCCCCTAAGCTCACGTCTCTTTCTCTCTCTCTTTATTCACTGAAATCTCTCATTTTCTCTTTTTTTTTTTTCCTCCTTTCTTTCTTCCTCTCTCTATTTCTCTTCTTCTCTCACGCAAGTTCCCAGCATCAAAAGAAGTGGGGTGTGTTTTGGTCGACTTTGGGGCCAGGAGTGGATGAGGCATGGTGTGACTCATTGGGGTGAGTCACCGAGTCACACCAAACCATTAATGGCTTGTGATGACTCATGGTGGTGAGTCCCACCATCATAAGGCTCTCATGACGCCACATGGTCCCGTCTTAACCGCTCTACTCGTGTTCAAATTTCTATTTAGTTTTTAAAAAATTGTATTCGGGTATAATTTTTTTTATCATGAAAATTCTAACAAAAATTAAATTGTCATCGATGTATTTACTTATTTACCCTTACTATAGTAAAATAAGATTTATTTACGGGTTGAAGTATTACATACTATTAGAAGTATTTTCGAATAAACAAATCACTTCATACTTATATTTTAAGTGGGCCCCACAATATTACTTGGTGTGGGTCCCACAAGTCTGTGAGTACGAAATAAAATAAGAAGTAATTTATGAATTACGTTTAGCATTTTTGATAATTTTAACCCATCTTTTCTTGATGGGTTTAGGATTTTTTCCCTTATAAACCAACCCACAACATCATCAAACCGGTTGGTTGAATATTTCTTTTGCCGTTTTAAATCATAGATTGTACGGTTGGGAATTGTCCTCAAACACACTTAACTAATAAAATTAAGGGAAAATACATTTTACCTCCACATGGTTTGACCCAAAAACACATACCCCTTGTAATTTAAAATCAACACATAACCATAATGTGGTTTGAGAAAAAAACGCATAACCTCCCTGTAATTTGGATCAATCTGCCAATTAAAAAAAATAGCATTTTATGTTCGATTTTGATAATTTTATATTCAAAAAAGTAATTTTTTTATAAAGTATGCAGAAATAAATCCTCCTATGTATTGAATGTTGTGAAGGGGACTCAAAATAACATAAAAAATTATCTCTTTGAATATAAAATTATCAAAATCGAACATAAAATGCTATTTTTTTTCAATTGACAGATTAATTCAAATTATAGGTAGGTTATGTATTTTTTTCTCAAACCACATGGTGGTTATGTATCAATTTTAAACCACATGGGGTTATGTGTTAAAAGTTCAAACCACAGGGGAGTCATCTGTTAGATTTTAAATCACATGGGATTATGTGTTTTTGGGTCAAACCACATGGAGGTAAAGTATAATTTCCCCTAAAATTAATGGTATTCACCATGTATAGCATCACCCAAAGTGCATGAAATCTAAGATGTTTATAACAAATCAAAAACAAATATAAAACTAATCATCTTCAAAATTTTGTCAAAAACTCATGCTAAAGTCTATAAAATGGCTTTAATACCTCTCAAAATCTTCTCTAGAATCCATACTTAAACCTCCAAATTAATCTTGAATGCTAAATACATGGTACTCTTAGTATATTTGTATACATACATATACCAATTTAGGATTCCCGAAGTGTCCTAATGCACTACAACACAATAGTGTCATTTTTATAGGCATGTCATTCGTCCATCTTTATAATTAAAATTGTTCAGTTTATAGAGTCCGTTAAGCATATAATATACTCAAAAATCAAGTCGAGCAGACATTAGTAATCAAATGATCGGATGTCATTTGTCTTATAGTATATTCAAAAAATCATATTTGTCATTTAATTGTTTTAAAAAAAATATATTTAGATAATGTAATTATCGATGCCCGATCAATCTATTTTTTTTTTACAGATATCAAATCTATGAACTCTACAATATTAACAATTTCGATTATTAAAATGAACCTAAAATTGGCCCACACAAGTGTTGCGTGTATTAAAAAACAAAAGTAATAAAGTAATTAGAAAAAAAAATAGTACACAGAACAAGACACGGGTGGGGCCAACACAAGTGCTGCGTGTATTTTACTTCCTTCTATTGAAAAAACCAATATACTACCCATTTTCTTATAATCATTTAATGTCCTCGTGTAATTAAATATGTAATTAAAATATATGTATAAATATGTAATTAAAATAAAAAATATAAAAAATTTCAATTATATACAATCAATCAAATAGTAATCAAGACCAAATTTGGGTTAACTATTTTAATTTTAGAGTTTTTATTTTATTTTAGTATTTGATTAAAATTATAGACGTAAAATTTTAATCTAATTTGAATAAAAAATCAAATAAAAAAATCCAATTTACTAGAATAATAAATTATTATTATTTTTAGTAGATTATTTCTAAATTCAACAAAAAATATTCATTCAAAATAAAATAAATAACTTCAAAAATTAAAATAATTAAATTTTAATTTAATTTGAATAAAGAATCTGATAAAAAAATCCAATCTACATGACTAATAAACTATTTTTTTATTTTTAGTAGATTATTTCTAAATTCAACAAAAAATATTCGTTAAAAATAGAATAAATAAATTCAAAATTCAAAATAATTAAAATTTTTATTTAATTTGAATAAAAGAATCAGATAAAAAATCCAATTTACATGACTAATTTACAATTTTTTTAATTTTTTGTAGATTATTTCTAAATTCAAAAAAAAATTCCTTAAAAATAATATAAATAAATTAAAAATTAAAAAAATTAAAATTTTAATCTAATTTGAATAAAGAATCAGATTAAAAAAATCCAATTTACTAGACTAATAAACTATTTTTTTTTATTTTTAGTAGAATTTTTCTAAATTAAAAAAAATATTCATTAAAAATAAAGTAAATAAAATCAAAAATCAAAATAATTAAAATTTTAATCTAATTTATATAAAAATCATATAAAAAATCCAATTTGCTCAAATAATAATAATATTTATTTTTAGTAAATTGTTTCTAAATTCAACAAAAAATATTAATTAAAAATAAAATAAATAAACTTAAAAATTAAAATAATTAAAATTAGCTCGACCCAAAATTCGATTACACGTTGCCCTCGTTTGTAGTATATTTTTGTTCTTGCAAAACGCGAAGTCAGCTTTCTGCACTCCCCACGCACGGCACCGCATCCACCGTCTATCTCGGCTCCACTCCTCTCCCTCTCTCTAAGAAAATATTCCTCTCTCTCTCTCAAATGAGTAAATTTCACTATTGGTCCCTTTAGTTTAACCAAAGTTTGATTTAGATTCTTAAAGTTTTAATATAAATAATTAAGGCCATACCTTGCAATTTCAATATAATTCCCTTGTTAATATACCTGTCATGGCTGGTTTTAGAAAAAAAAACTTCAATGCAACTGCGATACTACATCATCATGGATATTTGGAGTATCACCAACTAGTAGTTACCCACTACGTGTGCATGGTGGGATCCATTTTACATATGTGGCAAATGCAACTAACTGATCTAATTTCTTTCACTAATTAACACATCTGACGTGATATAACAATTGCATTGAAGTTTTTCTCCCTTTTTAAGGGGTAATTTTACAACAACTGGTCTCCATAGTTTGATTATAATTTTACTTTAATCCTAAAAATAGTCATGTAAATTTCACGTTCATTTTTTTAACGGTCACTGACACATGAATTATATTGGAATGAGATTGAAACTATAAAGTCCTAATTGTCTAAATTTAAACTTTAGTGATCAAAGAGAACATGTAGTCAAACTACATGAACCAATGATAAAATTTACCCCTGAAAAATTCCATCTCTCCCACTTTCCATTTCAAACACCACAACACAGAACATCACCACATTATTCAGACTAGTGTAATAAAGACCTCCGAAAACGAAACCCAAACCTCCAATACTTATCTGCACTCTCTCTCTCTCTCTCTCTCTCTCTCTCTTAACCACTCTCTCTCTCTCATGCACTCTGTTCTCGCTCGCGCTTTTGTCTGCTGTTTTGAAAATCATTTCTCTGTTTCTCTCTGCTTCACCCAAACGGAACCGTTTTACCTTCGCGCAAAGCCTAGTTTTACCTTTATTGTCTTCTTTCTCCAAAATTTTCCCTTCTTCGTTGCTTTTTACGCACATAACTTTCTTCTGATTCACAAGCCATTTTTTTTTGCTTCCTTTTTTGAGACATCTTTGGATTTTTGAAGGTCCATGCAAGATGAAGACATTCAATTGTGTAAGTTTCCATAATTCATGTGTATGTTTTTTTATTTTTGGGTTTTTGTTTTGTGGGATGGGTTTTTGATTGGTCAAACGGTTATATAAATTGGTGTTCTGATGTGTGTGTGTGTGTGTTTAATCAAGCTGTTTTGATTGTTATAGACGTGTCTATATGTGTTTGTTTGTGTGTGTGTGTGTATATGTATTCTGAAGTTTGGTTTATGTTCTGTTTAGATGCCAAGAAAACAGGGGAAAATCAAAGAAAAGAGCAACTTGGAGTTGTTGAACTTAATTGAGCAGTACTTTTTTGGTAGCGATGGTTGATTTTTTTTATGGGTTTTGCATAAATCGGGTGCCTCTAACATTCTGTGAACAAAATTTGTGAATTTGGGTGAATTGGAGGCCTTTGTTTTGGATGATGGGTTTGTTTGTAGGTGTGGTTTATGTTCTGTTTGGATGACGAGAAAACAGGGGAAAATCAAAAGAAATGAGCAAATTGAAAAAGGACAATTCGATACCTGAAAATTTAGAAAGCACTATTTTTTTGTACTAGTGGTTGATTTTTTATTTTTTATTTGTTGGGTTTCGCAGAAATCTGTACCAATTTTGTGAGCAAACTTTGTGAATTTGGGTGAATTGGAGGTCTCTGTCAACGTAGTGTCAATTTTCACTTTTTTTGTGCAGTAGACTGAATTTTTTTGTCTGAATCACCAAATTTGTACAAATTTAAACAATTTTATGCATTTTCTTTGGCTTATTAATCTATAATTACTAAATTGGAGAGAAATGCTAAGGTGACCGTATTGGGTGCCACAATTTTAATACGATGTAGCGCCTTATATGACACTAACCATAGCATTTAATGGGCCCCACATAACGCTTGATTGGTACGAGTTAAATATGAACATGGTACAACTCCATTTTAAGACCCCGAATTTAGCGATTCAAGCAATTCCCAATCTTTTGTCCTTATTTCCTAATGGAAAACACTAATAGCCATAGTAGGAGAAAATGTAAAAAAAATAAAAATGATCATAAGACCCCTTGAAATGTAAATTACATGGATAATTCAATAAAAATTGTCGTGTTTCTTATTTCCATCTTAATACATGACATGCTTCTAAGGGTCATAAAAAAGTCTACGGCCCAGTGGGCCCAAATCTCGGCCCAAGCCCAGGATAGTATGGGTT
>BRYE01000021.1:16872447-16877447 GCA_030159115.1 Actinidia arguta var. hypoleuca
CCACCTCGACCAAAACCCTAATCACCTCCTTCATAACCGCTCCTCCGCCTAATCTTCCGCGGAGGAGGCCGCCGCCGGAAGCGCGACATCCGCACCCAGCCGCCCCTCCACGCCCTCCGCCGCGACCCCAACTTCCCCCGGCCGCCGAGGGACCCAAACGCCCCGCGCTTCCCCGACTTCACCTCCGCCCTGGTCGACCCCCGCCTCAACCTCCACAACCGCATCCAGTCCCTCATCCACGCCGGCGACCTCCAGCACGCCTCCGCTGTCGCTTGCCACTCCGTTTTCTACAAGACTCGTCCCACGGTCTTCACCTGCAACGCCATGTACCGCAACAAGCGCTTCGACGACGCGGTTGCTCTCTTCCACTTCTTCTCCAACAAATCCAATATAATCCCCGATGTTGTCTCCTACAATGTTCTCATCAACATCCATTGTGACGCGGGTCGTGTTGATGTTGCCCTAGATGCGTATCGTCACATTTAGGAAAATGCCCCTTTTAGCCCGTCTCATGTGACCTATGTGATTATGTCATCTCACAAAGGTGTCGAATTGGTGAAGCCGTTGATTTACTTCGCGAAATGCTCAATAAGGGTCATTAGGCTGATTCACTTGTTTATAATAATCTGATTTCTGGGTTTCTGAATCTGGAGAATTATAGAAGCTAATGAGCTTTTCAATGAGCTTAAAGAGAGGTGTTTGGTGTATGATGGGGATGTGAATGCGACCTTTATGGATGGGTTCTTCCATCAGGGAAGGGATAAAGAAGCTATGGAGTCGTATAATTCTCTCCTTGATCGGCAATTCAAGATGGTTCTGGCCACTTGCAATGTGCTTTTGGAGGTTTTTCTCGAGCACGGGGGAAAACAGAAGCTTGGGCTTTGTTTGATAGCATGTTGGATACTCATACTCCGCCGACTTTCCAAGAAGTGAATTCGGATACTTTTAACATAATGGTTAATAGGTTTTTCAAGTTGGGGAAGATGTCTGAGGCACTTGATGTGTTTAAGAAGGCAGGGTCGAAGCCTTTTGCCATGGAAGTTACGGGTTACAATAACATTATCACTAGGTATTGTGAGAATGATATGGTGGAGGATGCAGAGAAGACATTTGTGGAATTGACATCCAAGTAGTTATCCCCAGATGTTACAACTTACAGGATCGATGCTTATGTAAAGGTGGGGAAGGTTGATGATGCATTGCAGAAATATACCAATATTGTGGAGTCTGGGCTATAAGAGTGATTCCGGAGTATGCCAATAGATGGTTCATAGATGGTTCGGTGAGTTGT
The DNA here is from genome assembly GCA_030159115.1 of Actinidia arguta var. hypoleuca. Classification (NCBI taxonomy): domain Eukaryota; kingdom Viridiplantae; phylum Streptophyta; class Magnoliopsida; order Ericales; family Actinidiaceae; genus Actinidia; species Actinidia arguta. Next base: position 16,873,739 of record BRYE01000021.1, read on the forward strand.
TTGAGAAATGCAAGGTCTTGGATTGTGCTCCGATTCTGACGAGAATGGGTGAAAGATATCCGAGACCAGATGCCACCACTTATGATGTTGTGATTAGGGGGCTTTGCAGTGAAGGTAAATTGGACATGGTTCTTTATTTAGTGGGTCAGATGTCGAGGTGTGGTGTTTGTGTTCCCTCCTGCATTGCGGGAATTTCTAAATGAGGCACTAGCGAATCTTCAAAGTATGAGAGACTTTTATCGACGCTCAGGGCCATCAGGATTCGGGACCCCCTCGAATGCCAGGACCTGTATCAGCTTGATTCGAGGTACAATATGACTGCAAATTGCTCATTCTCATCTATCTGATATTTGATTCAGGCAATAGAAATTCTAGATTATTTATATATGATTAGCTCCGCATTGTGCCACTGGTCTGATTTAGTTTTACTTAAGCTATGATCATGAGGCATTCTTATTGGTCGGATCTCAATTAGTAAGTGGTCAGAGTGGGATAAAGTAATGATGACAGCTGCCTTAGCATAGTTTCATATGTATTTGAACCGCAGTTATTTCTTCCTCATTGGATTGAAAGCCCAGTAATTCTTTCTTTCCATCTTTGAATTTTTTAAATGGTTTCCTAAGATTTCCTTAAAATTTGTGGAGGTGGATTTCACCTTATTTTGTCTTATACTCTGTATTGCTCTAAATCTATGGTGAAACAACGTAGAACACCAGCTAGTGACGGGATTTGTTTTTTCAATTTTTGTCCTTGTTGGATGATGGGATAGGAGATGCTTATGAATTCTGAATGTAGGGTGTACTTACAATAATGATTTTTTTTGAGATAGCTACAACAATGAGTTTATCATGCCCATTGGTTTTATATTTTATCTTCATCTATTGGATGTCACACTAATTTCGTGTCATGGTCAAGTATTGTTGTTTAGTTCTAGAAGTTCAATGGTTCAGGAAACTTAGCATTCAAGTGATTTACTCTCTAGTCTCTTAGTTTTTGTATCCCCTGTGCAGGTCGTTTTGATTAGGTGATGCTTCATAGACGATGCTTCATCGTAGTGGCTTCTTCAACGAGTAGTGGCTTGTTCAAGTTTGGTTTGAAAATTTAGCGAGCTTCAAAATTTGTTTTAAGTTTGGTTTGATTAGGTAACGAACCGATTTCAAACGAGCCGAACTCGAGCAACTTGGTTAGTTTAACAGCCCTGTGTGGACTCAAATACTGGGTTCATCGATATCCACCACCTCTAGATTGGTATCGATCTGGATATAGGTTTTGTGGTAGTAGAGCAATCCCCCTGCATTTATTGCTATTAGGGCTGTTCATGGGTCAGTTCGGGTTTGAGGTCACTCGATACCCGAACCGAACTGGTCGGGTTGGAGAAATTTGGGCCCGAATTCAATCCAATAAATGGTTGGATCAGATCGGGTGGAATATGGTCGGGTTGGGGTCGAGTTGGATAAAAAAATATGAATTTTAGTATAATATTTTGTCAGGTTGGGCGGTTGGATTGGACGATTTAATGGCCTGACACCCGAACCGAATGTGGTCGGGTTAGTTAAATTCCACACGTTATTCATCCGTAGAATGAGCGGATTTGATCGGGTTCGGGTCGGGTCGACGGATATTTGCACAGCCCTGTGGTTTTTCGGTTTGGTTTTTCTTTTTGGGTAATCTAGTAGTACATTGTTTAAATCAACTTCATGAGTGTTGGAGCTAACAGCTTACGTGCTAATGAGGTGGTATAGGTGTTTCTTCTCTCTTTCTCTCTCATTTAGTTCATTTGCATTTCTTTTTTGGCAACCATTTAGGGACTGATGATGTATTGTGTGCAGGTGAGGAGACAAATCCTTCAAGGAACTGCAGATTTTCAAGAAAAGACGAAGTGATGCAGTTACGGACACAAATATCTAGATCAAAAAAAGCCATTAGAAGAAGCCTGACGGGTATAAAGATTCTTTAATTCAACTCTCGACTTCAATTTCCGTAAAATTATTGAGGAAATCCTACGAGGTGACCTTGGCGTGGTTAACACCCATGTTTTAGAGGGAAATAGTTGGAAAAAGTTTAGAGAATTAGTAAATGAACAAGTTGTTTTGTAATTTTGCGTAATAAAATAGAAATAGAGTTACTGAAAAGTGCGGCGTTGTGGACTTGTAGTGTAGAATTAAGTGTTTTTTTTTTTAAATCAAGTGATTTTTAAGGCTTCTTTTTGGATACGTGAATTTAAATTTTAAATTGTTGTCTCAAATCCGTTGTATATGTTTGGATAGTGAATAAACTAAATAATTTGAAATCATGAAAAATTATACTTTGAATTTTAAGAGCAAAATAAAATAATTTGAAATACCTCCCAAATTTGTGTTATTTGATAAATCTTTGACCTCCTAACCCATCTCAACTTCGCCTTTAACATTTCATCATCATCATCTTTCCTCTAGTCTCTCTCTCCCTCAACATAGGTGTTACTTAAAATATTTTTAAAAAAAATATATCCAAATGGATGATTTAAAATACATAAGAGATTTAAAATCCTTTGAGATTTGAAATCTCCATGTATTTAAATTTTACATATCCAAATAAGCATCAACTTATTTTACAAATCTTAGTATTTTGAAGTCGTTTTTTAAAACACAATCTATAGTACAATTTAATTATATTGGAAAATTATTTAAAAAATATTTAAACTTTCAACCAAATATTTTAAGGGAAAGCTTCACCTACACCCCCTGAGGTTTGCTCTATTGACACTTTGACCTGACACTTTTTAAAAATAGACAATTAGACCCCCTGAGATTTGGTGTATCGGCAATTAGACCCCCTGCCGTTAGTTCTGTCAGCATATTTCATTAGTTGACCATTTTGACCAAAGAAAATGTCAAAAATACTCTTGAAAATTTATCTCTCTCTCTCTTGGATTTTTTTTAATTTTTTTTCAGTTTTTTTTTTGTAAGTTTTGTTTCTTTTTTTTTAATTAGTTTTTTTAATAATTTTTTTTATCAAATAATCTTTTTATAAAAGTTTTTTATTTTTGCCTAATTTAGCAAAAATTAAGTTAATTATTAAAAAAAATAACGTGGGTTAGGGTCAATATTTTTGTTTTGGTAAATTTTTTTAATAAATGGTCCCTGGCTCAAATATCTTTTGAAAAAAAAAAATATTTTTTTTGGCTTGTTAATTAATCGTAAATTTTTCAGATAGCTCATTGATATTTTAACTCATTTTAGTTGGGTTTATTTGGCCTACATGTTTAAGTTAAAATAAAATATCACTTTATATCCCAATAATCAATAAAATTAGTATTTTTATTTAACATATTAAACTAATGTCAAAAATAAAATTTTTTTATAAAAGATTATTTTATATAAAAAAAATTATTAAAAAAACTAATAAAAAAAAAGAGATTATTTTATATAAAAAAATTATTAAAAAAAAGAAAAAAAAACTGAAAAAAAATACAAAACTGAAAAAAAATCAAGAGAGAGAGATAAATTTTCAAGGGTATTTTTGACATTTTCTTTGGTCAAAATGGTCAACTAACGGAATATGCTGACAGAACTAACAGCAGGGGGTCTAATTGCCGATATACCAAATCTCAAGGGGTCTACCTGCCTATTTTTGAAAGATGCCGGGTCTAAGTGTCAATACGTCAAACCTTAAGGGGTGTAGTTGAAATTAACCCATATTTTAAGGACACTTGACTTTAAAAAAAATA
>BRYE01000021.1:16882447-16892447 GCA_030159115.1 Actinidia arguta var. hypoleuca
CAAGTATTGTATTTTAGTTCTAGAAGTTCAATGGTGCAGAAAATTTAGCATTCAAGTGATTTATATGATCAGTCTCTTAGTTTTTCTATGCCCTTTATAGGCCGTTTTGATTAGGTGATTTGGAAAGAAATGAAAAGGTGACTCTTCCTCAAATCACCCAATGATTTGATAGCTTAAGAGGGGAAAGATGGATAGAAATGAAGAGAAGTCGAGAGAAATCCCAATCTTTTACCACCCCATTCCTTATCTCTCTATGAGTGGAGAGTTTGGACTCTGGAGGGAGGGAATAGGATGATGTTATCAATTTTGTGTATGATGTTTATGGAAATTAACTTTTCATTTTGCCCCTGTAATAAAACATTGTTTGCTGTCCTTTATCTTTCTCCAATGTGGGGGAAGAGGAACTTAGTTTGTACTTCTTTAGAGGCTTGAGCATAACGAAGCTTGATATCTTTACTCAGTAAATGGTTGTGGTGGTTTGCTTGTGAGAGAAGAGGTGATGGAGAAAGGTGATAACTAACTAGGGTTTTCCAGATTTTGACCCCATAGGTTAGTTGAAACTTTCTTTTTCTAGTGCTAGTGATACCATACCTCGGTGGGGTCAGAATGGGAGGGATTAGACCTCTTGGAAGGTAGCCATGCCTAATGTAGTAGGTCTTTGGAAAGGTATTTGAAGGGGTTGGAGTAAATTTGAGGGCCAGCTTTCCTTGGAAGTGATGACAAGAGCTGGGTGAAGTTCTAGTCTCATGATTGATGGGGTGTTGAGATTTTGACAGTCATTTCCATAGGTTTTCCAGATTGCAGCAAAATGGTGAGTATTATTGGCGGGAGTACCTGCGAATCAAATTTGCGGCAGATTACATGGGACATTGTGCTGCAGAGTGATGCACAAGATTGGGAGGTGGACGAATTGATGGGGCTTTAAGAAGACTGTACAAATTACGGAGCCGAAGTAGGGAGAACAAGTTAAGATTCCTTGAAGTAAAAACTGGTCAAGTCAGGTTGCTATCAGGTCAGTTCCTATTATCAGTTATTAAATGAAGGCTGAGGTTCCTCCATGCCATGGAAAGCTATTTTTGTTTGGTGCGCTAAACAAGTGTATTGGTGCTGCTTGCACAAACTGGTCAGTGAGTTGGTGAACCATCTCTTACGTCACCGTTTTATTGCGCAAGATATTTGGTCTTCAATTCTCCCCTGGTGGTAGACACCGGCAGTAGTTGACTGGCGGAAGCTGGTGGCAGAGGGCTGCTTGTCGGACCTACGAGACAGGAACAATGAGAAAGACTGGCTGGAGTTGTTTTAAGATGGCTCTTCGACGGTCAAGTAAGTGACTAGGAATGTAGAGAGAGAAAGAAATAGTAAGGATAGCGTGTGAGCTAAAATTGCATACCCATGAAAGAGAAAGGGTCTAGCTTTTTATAGTGCAGCTCGGTGCGTTCTTGGATGCACTGTCTGCCACATCAATGAGTAGACTGTAGCTCTGCGCGTGCTTGAACGTGTCGACTGCCATGCTAATGAGTAGGTGGCTGACTCAATCATAGTCCTAAGGTATGGCTGGTAGCTAGCCTACCCAAGCGTTTTGGTGGCAGAGGAAACTCGCAGTGTACGTTACCCTCTAATCCTGACGTGCTTTGGGAATCACCCCTGGTCAAGTCCTTCGACGATCTCTGGCACGATGATGCCAGTCGAACGTGCTAAGAAGCGATAGTCCAGCGGTGGCGTTCGCTCTAGCTCTGTCGAGAATAATGAATGATATTTTATCATTCCACAGTTATACACTAATCTTGAATTAGTATATGCACTTGAATTACTAAATCTGCTTCTTAGGTGAATGTCCAACTAATAATGCTGGACGTCCCATGCTCTTATCTTCATGTCGACTTCCCGACATGATTACTTTTTACTTTTAGAAATTTCATTTAACGTTGGCTCACCACATTTTTTTCCCCCTGTTTTGCTAGAACCACAAAACAAATTGTAACACCGAATAGCAGAGGTTTGTACAAATTGACACCCAGATAGTAAGTCTGCTTTTTTGAACCTTGAGTGAATGGATCAATGGTGTTATCATTCTATCCTTCACTCTCCCTTTAGCTTACCCTGGGATTAGATTTTTTTGATTAGCTAATTTATGTGGGACGAGGAGACTAGATGGACTCTCAGGACTAGTTAGGCGAAAACTGAGAACCAGCGTTGGCGAAATATATATACACACACAGACAATAGCATTGATGGTGTTAACAAGGAAAGGGGAAATTTGCTTTATCTCCACATATTTACTGATTGAATATGGTCTCTCTTAAGTTCATGAAACTTTGATGTAAAGTTTTCTCAATATGGATCCATCTTGATCTTACATTGATGATTCAAACCATTTATTTTGCAGAGCAGATCATATGTAAAAAATCAAGTTAATCAGATATTGGTGTGTGGGAAAGAATAAAATATCCTACTTTATTTTTGGACGATCTTGAATGAGTGTTGCCGTCGGACTGTCGCTTCATAATAAATTCGGTTGGCATCTTCACGTGAGAGCTCAGCCGATGAACTTATCTTGGCGGAGATGCCCAAGGCTTTAGGATCAGAGGGTAATGTACACGGTAAGTTCCCTTTACCACCAACCACGATCTAGGGGCATGATTGAGTCAGTTGCCCACTTGCTAATATGGCAGTCAGCTCGTGTTCACATGCGCCGAACTACACTATAAAAGGGGACACACGATCTCTTACAAATAAGGAATACTTTCACTCTCCTTGACTTTCTCTCTCTAAAACTAGAGCCAAGAACCCTTCTATTGCTCTCTCCATTTTCGGTCATTAATTTGACTATCTGGGAGCCATCCTCGAAACAGCTCCGGGTGGCCTTTTTCACTGTTGCTGTTTTGCAGGCCCACCGTCCAGCCATCATTATCGCATGTTTTTGATTTTTTATCATCCCCACAATATGCATATATTTGAATCATATTTGTCTTAGAAAAATAGACAATTTATTATGAAAATGATACTTGTGGCTTAGATAAAAATGATCCAATTCATCTTGATATTATTTTTTGATTAGCTTGATATTTTGTATAAATATACTTTGCAGCATACTTTGCAATATGAACAATTCGGTTTATCAATGTAGGTTTGGGGTGGACTCATATCTAGCAAACTCTATTCTAAACTTTAGAGAAGCCATGTCCTGGTGAGCTCTTCTCCATGAAATAACCAGTTTTCTAGACTTGATTGGTATCAGAAGGAAAGCTTGGTAGAAGAATCTCAATCTTTCATAATGTGAAACTGGATTGTTCTAATCAAACTCAATCTTTCTGTAATGATTCAATGCAAACTGCGTGGCTCTCTTCATCTATTGATCAAGACTCACCTGCAGCTGATTGGGCCCTGAACACCCTCTTATGCGATTGGTTAGAAGAGTTGAGTAGGTCCTATTTGTGGTGGCAAGCAAGTGGGTCTGTTTTGTCAAACTTAATTTAAAAATTTATCAAATTTAAAAAATATATTCAAGCTTGATTTATTTATTAGTTAAGTTAAATTCAAACAAACTGTTATGGAGTTGATCACCAACCAAGCTCGAATAACTTGTTTATCTTATACAGTATAATTTTATCAAACTAAGTAGTCGCTTATTTTATTTAAGTGTATTCGAATATGTAACCAGCTTCAAAATTTATCCAGGTTTGATTTAATCAAGTAATGGATGAATTTCACACGAGCTTTAAGTAGTTTGGTTCATTTAACCGTACTAGTTGTATTCATTGCAGTAAACCAATGTACTGATACGGACTCAAATTGCTTTTTTTTTTTTTTTGCAGATCTTGTGAGAAATACATAATCCGATCCCATTCATAGTAGGGTCGACATTCGTAGGATTGGGATTTAGCTAAAGAAGAAAGACAGAACTTGAGTTTTCTTGACGACTCTTGTTAAATCTGCTTGAGATTATGGGGATGGCCCAACGAGAAATAAATAAAAAATACCCCATAAGAAATTTAAAAACATATATATTATAAAATTAACGCAACCTTCATTCAATTCACCACCTTCCAAAAAGCACACCCGCCACCCTAAACCACCATCCATTGTTAGCTGATCTACACCCACATGACTAAGTACCCCCAAAAAATAAAAAAATCTTACCCATTGACGACAACCTCCAAACAATTATCACAACACTTTTCATTGTCTCGTTAACACTCCCATACCGCCAATGCACAAAAAAGTTCACGAAATTCACCAATAATCAACTATAGCAAGTTCAATGACTTCCCTTTATTAAGGCTAAGAAGTTAATTTCGTCTATCATTCTTTTAATCTTGTGGTTAGTTGAAGGGAGGGTGGTGTAATATTCAAAGAAAACTGCTATTTCACCATAACTTTTATATAAAAATTAACACCTAGAATCGAGAAAAGCAATATAAAACCACAATTGTAGGGGGTTTTTTCAAAATAAAAGGTCCATAGATAACATCATCCTATTTGACGATTGTGTATACGTTTTCTAGTTGGACATCATTGCTCATACTCAAATACTTTAAGATTGTATTTGGATTAAGGATTTTATAGAAAAAAAATGAAAAGAAAATAGAAAAGTTAAAGAATCTAACAATTTAGATTTTATATTTTTTCTTAAGTTTTGTTTTTCCTCCGCAAATCTCTCCATAAATCCTTGATCCAAATACAACCTTGAATCAAAAATTTCGTAAGAAAAATAAAAATAAAAAGTAGAAATGATTGGATCATCTATTTTTTTTTCTTTTTTTTTTCTCTCGTCAAATCCAGGATCCAAACTCAGTCTAAAGCTATCCCAAGAATTCCACAAAAATTAAAACAACAGGGCTCGAAAGGGAAACTTCCCAAACTTCAGGACCTAAATGAAAATAAAAGGCTTAATTATATAAACACCCCTTAAACTATAAAGTTTTGTCACTTTCACCCTTTCAATTATAAAACCGACCAAATTCACCCTTAATCTATTCAAACTTATCACTAACATCCCATCCGTCTCATTTCATCAGTCAATGTGTCCAAAACGGGTCAGTTGACTAAAATTACTTTCACAAATGACAAAAATGCCCTTCCCACCCTTTTTACCCATTTAAAAGCTGAGAACTCCGTCTATTTTCTCTCCTCTCTCTCTTTCATCTATTTCTCCTCTTCTCTTCATGGTTGAAAGTAGTAGTACTAGCAATAGAAACCAAGAATCCTACAATGGTGAGATTTTATGCTATTGCGGAGTTAGAGCTCCGCTTAGGACAGCTAAGACAGAGAGCAACTCTGGTAGGCAATTTCTTGGTTGTATGAACTTCAAGGTATGTATAAGTTTTTACTTAAATTTTTTATTACGTTTTTGACTATCCCTCCATTTTTTTCCCTCCACTTTTTTTTGACTATCCCTTTTTTTCCTTTTTGACTATCCCTCCACTTTTTTTTTTTTTTTTAGACTATCCTTCCACTTATTTTTGGGTAGAGAGAACAGTCTTGTGGGGATTTCAGATGGGTTGATCCTCCAACCTGTCCAAGAGGGATGGAGTTTGGGAAGATTATGGAGAGTGAGGAGGAGCTAAAAAGGAAAATTCAGAGCTTTTTGATAAAGGTGGAAGAGATGAGGAATAAGAATGAAATTCTGTCCAAGAGGAATAAGGCCCCAGATGGAGCTCAAGGAAGAGTAAATGTGTTAAATGGCATAGCAATCTTGTTAGTTGCTATAGGGATTGTAATGTGGTTGATTAATTAAACAATAACAGAAAAATATTGTATTTGCCTTAAAAAAGTGTATGTATAAGTTGTTTTGTAATGGAATGATTATACTGACTATTTTATGTTATGTGTCTATATGTGAATGAAAGCACAACAAGACTAAACAACAACAAAAAAGCGCCTAATATCCTTCACAGATATCTCCATTTATGCTCCTTACTCCATGTCAGTTATCAACCTTATTTCATTTTCTTGTTAATGGTTATCCAGTTGAGCACCGGTACCAGTGAAGGAATCCAGATATATCCTTTTCTTATTAATGGCTTAAAATCTCGAAGCAATTCATCCATGCAGCGCATTATTGTTTCCTAATTAGAAGCTGGTTACCATACTTGCACGAAAACCTGAATCATTTAGTGAGCCAAACTTGCTATTTGTTAGATATACAAATGGATTCAGCATAACTCTGCGTTATAGGATAATGTATGTGTTAAGTCCTTTTTCTTTTTTCCCGTAACTCAGCTTAAGAGGGAAGCTTAACCATTAACATTTCTAACCATTCAGTACGAAGTAGAAAATCAATTGCCTCATATCTTAGAAGAGAAACAACTTTTACTGATAAAAGCCACAGTTAGATTTCTTAACAAAAACATAACAAAAGAATATTAGTTTAGCTTTGTTCTTCAAATAAGAAACATTAGTTTAGGTTGTGGACTTCTGGGTACTCATGGTTGATGTTGCTCCCTAGTAACTTGAGGGTGGTGGCCTTTGCTTGCAGCCACTGCCACTGCCACATGATTTTATTGTTTTTGGCTTGAGCAGGTCACTCACTCTAGTGGTCTGAACATTCATAAACATGGCATCACCTAACCTTGTTGGTTTCTTCCTTGCCTGTTGGTTCTGCAGTGGCAGCATTGGTGTCACAAGCCCCTTGCCCCAACCACTGGCTCTAGCATTGCATCACATAGCCGTGTTTGACAATTCCTTATCTTTGCCCCTACCCTTGCTCATTGTCTGCATTGGTTGTTTCCCCTTCCCACCTTACATAAACAGATGAAAAAGCTTGAATAAGATAATGCATTAAGTGTTATGTGTATATGTGTGTGTGTGTGTGTGTGTATATATATTGGTGGAATTTTCTGTCTTACCTCTCCAGAGGCTGAAAGTCCATGGCAAATCCTAGAATTGTGCCCAACTTCTTTGCATTTACCACGTCTCAAAGATGTGTAGTGCTTCCTTACTCGAATAGGATTCTTTAGTTCTTCCTATTCTTTTTAGGCCTACCAACCCTGTTCCTTAAATGAGGAGGCATGATTTGCTCATAATTAGTCTACACCCATATGTTTTGGTCAGGAATTGGGGTAATCATACGATTGTAGGTTCTGGTGAATGTAGTACAATAGTAGTACTCATTCACAAAGTCTTCTGGCCTACTTTTATTAGTGATAATGGCTGCCACTCCTTGCACACAAGGTATTCCTGTTACATCACATTTCCTACAAGAGCAAACTCTTTGCCCAATGTCTACAGTATAAGTCCTTATAGATGAAACTGTTACTTCAAACACAGGCTCACTAGCCCATATAACATCACATGCCATAGCCTTTTTCTTATTTTTCTCTAGCTTCTTAAAAACTCTAGGACAAATGTTACTTGCGAAAGTCCTACAGAATAACATCCTATCTTGCTATATTTTCATTAATTGTCTTCGAATCATCTCCATCATTGTTAAGATTGGCATGTCTCTTGCTTCCTAAACCTTATCTTGATAGAAGAATTAAATGCCTCACTTGTATCGTTGTCCATCCTATTGCATTTGGTCCTTGAACTGAACATGCACCTAGCCCAATTGCTTGGAGATTCTCTAAGTAACTAGTTATAGGCATCCTTGTTTACTGTCTTTATCTCTTCCATTTTTGCTCAAATTTTTGCATTCTGCAAGTAGTAGCTACTCCCCACATGAGATTTTTGTATTCTTTTCTCTTTAACAACTTGCTAAGTTTGCATGCATGTGCCTTATGCAATATCTATGCTTCATCCCAGGAACGACTTTCTCAAATGTTAGAGTCAATCCCTAAGAAAAAATAAAAAATTTTTGACATGATTTAGTATTCATGATCAATTTGCACATCATCATAAGGCTGCCACTCACTATCAAAGTCACTAAACGCATCTTTTGGATCATTGGGTATAACTACCTATTCACAAAAATTCCATCATCTTCTAGTTCATTACCTATCTCATTAGGCACCACTTCATTGTTAACAAAATCTGGAGTATGAACTAATAATTTTATCATCTTACTCCCAGCATGCACATGAAATATATTAACAATCTCATCATCAGAAGTTAATGCCACTAAACCGGTATTCATATTAGAATTTGAAAGCTTATAATAAACAATTGGTTGTTTGGATACCATGTGTTCTTCATTATATCCATCAACTCAAAGTAGGACATTAAATCAGAGTTTATCGTGGAGATGGACTTTTCAACATTCACATAAGTAACTTGGTCCCCTTTACTAACTTTCCACCATGTAAATTTTGTAATGTAAACATCGTTTTAGTTATGCTTTTTGCAAAAAATAAATCAAACAAGTATGCTAAAGTGAGTTCTTTTAAACTCCCCAATTGACTAGAAATAAAATTGTAGAAACATTTTTTTGTACATAATTGTCATATAAATTATGTCATGAACTTTTGTGACCCTAAATCCGCATTGGGGGATGACTCTACAACAAATGGACCGCATAAAAAAAAAGAAGCAAAAAGAAAAATAGCAAAAAGCATAACAACAGCAGAAACACAACAGAAAATACATCAAACAACACAAACAAAACAAACAACTACGAAGGTTGTAACCCCCCAACCCATAGCAACAAAGATTTTAACCCACAAACCCACGATTTTAGAACAAAATACCAAAATACACAAAAAACTAGGGTTTTATACATGCATACCTTTGCTACTTTAACTCCAACCTTGATTAGAGTTAGAAACCCTATTTTCAATCATGAAATCAATTGATTTTCAAGTTGAATCGCATCTAGGGGTTGTGATTTTCAACTGCAGAGAACGGGAGATGCAGATGGAGAGAAAATGCAAAAAAGAGACGCATAGAGCAGAGAGAGTATGCATAACGAGAGACAGAGAGAGACAACTGGGTCATTGAGATATTTTGGGGTATAATAGTAATTACACGTATTTTATTAAATGGTGTTAGGCCTATGTTATTTTGCAATAGTTAAGGGATGTAAATGAGACCTTCTTAGTTAAGGGGTGTAAATGAGACTTTCTTTTGATGAGGGATGAAAGTTATAAAATGTTATATTTTAATAGGTGTTTATATAATTAAGTCAGTAAAAACCGACACAACACGTCCGATTTTTCATTATTTTTGTTCACATATGACATACCTTCTTCATCCCGTGCTTTTTCGAAATTTCAACTTTTGAATCTCCGGCCTCTTGCCGGAACCAACCTAATATACATCTCTCTCTCTCTCTCTCTCTCTCTCGTCTCATCATCCTGTATCACCACCTAGGGTTTCCTTCGCTTTCTACATCTCGATCCCTACCTCTCATCTCTCTTCAATCTGATTTGCGTTTCGATCCCCCATCGCTCTATAAGTATACGTGTATACCTTTTGCTATTGATTTGATCCAGCGAGTCGATGGACGCGATCGATGAATTGGCGCAGCTTTCCGACTCAATGCGGCAAGCGTCTTCTTTGCTGGCCGACGAAGATGTAGAAGAAAACCCATCGTCGTCGTCGAGGCGGTCTTCGACGTTCCTGAACGTTGTTGCTCTCGGCAATATTGTGAGTATATGCAAAACGATACTAGGAATGATTAGGTTATTGATTTGGTGGTTGGATCTCTTGATCTAGCTGCTTTGGATCTTCATTTTGATTGGTATTGGTGCATCTGAGCTTGGTGTTGTGGGAATTTTGTATGCATTTGGGTGAGGTACTAAGGTGAGAACTGTGTCTAATCAGTATATTTCTTGTTGTATTGTTTGTGGAACGGTTTTTGTGCCTGTCTTATGATCTGTGTTTATTATTGCTCTCTCTGCATTTTGGTAAATTTGTTTTTAAAACGATGTTAATTGGCTGAATACATGGATTATTGCCACAAATATGGTTGATTTGATGAATCTCATTAGTATTATTTGTTTGGTTTATGATATTAGCTAATGTTGTTATTTGCTTAGTTAATGAATAATATGAATTGTATTTGGCATGTTTGGCATCTAAGATTTCTCTGCTTTCCTGTGTAGTCTATTTCAAATAACTTCTC
>BRYE01000021.1:16904947-16909947 GCA_030159115.1 Actinidia arguta var. hypoleuca
CAAATCAATGACATCAATATTTTACTATTTTCTTGTACTGACATTGACAACTGGTTAACATGGGAGGTTTATGTATATTGTTTGGAAAAGTAATGGGTCAGTGTAATTTCATGTATGACGGATGATTCCCTTTAATCAGAAACCTAGGAGAGGTCCCTGTTTTTGTCCCTTGAAAATGTTACCGTGGATGTTTTATTCTTATTTGTACTTTACTGCATCGAACTTCGTATTACTTCATCATAGAGTATGAAAACATGTACGTGTATCTTATAGGATGCTCAATGGGTACCAATGGTTATCAGGTCTTTATCGGTTTGGTTCTGGTCTGTTGACACTGGAACCAAGACTGAATTCCATTAACACAAAAAATCGAGGTATGAAACACAATAAGGTTCCAGGAAAAATGTTAAACTGAGGTATCGTCATCCACATCTCTAGAGCAGAAAGCCAATATTTATTTTCTTTGTTTGGGTTCAAACCTTCAATGCTTAGGCAACTTGTGAGCTCTATAGCTTCTAAGAAGAATCTTGATTGATAATGTTTTCGTAATTCAGTTCTAAATAAACATTGAATGCACATGATTATCTGATAGATCTTCCCACAACATGATGGCCTGCTTATTTTCTACTTACTCTTTAGTTTTTCTCTGTATTGCAGGTTTCCTATTAAAGAAAAGCGCGAAAAAGAATGGATGGAGTAGAAAATGGTTTGTTTTAAATGAGAAAACTGGCAAGGTTAGTACGTTATGAAATAGCATTTTTAGCCAATGATGTGAGATAAGTGATAGACACACTTGGAATGATTTGAGATAGCATGTCTGATGCCGAATCAACTTTTCTTTTTAGATTTCTTGTTTCTTGCTCCTTTTTGTTGACTTTTATGCTTTAGTATTCTACTCTTGGAAGTTCCCTTTCTACTTCATGTCATATATTCATACACATGTCGTATGCACTTAAGTGTACTTATTGAACATCATTATGAATCTTTTATGTTTTATAATTTTTATGTCAATGCACACATTGGAAAATATTTTAGACACTGCCGTGGTAATGCTAATAACAATAACTTAAAATGAAAAGTCATGTTCGTTTTGGCAATTGTATTATTGTATGGTCAATTGTTTTTAGCATTGCTCAATTTGGGGGTTATATATATGTCGTTTGTCATGACATCGTTGTTTTGATATCAACATTGCTTTGCAGCTTGGATACACCAAAAAGCAGGAAGAAAGACATTTCCACGGCGTTATCACCTTGGAGGTATCAAGTGGCTGTTAACAATTTCAGATCATACTACATTTAGTTTTATAATTCTCACACTTGGCAGTAGATTTGATAACAGTTCTGTCTTTTCTTTTGAGTTTCATTTTTCTGACCATGTTTTCTTACTAGACACAAACACGTACTCAATTCAGAATTTTAATTTTTGTGGTCTGAGTTTAGTATCCTTGGTGTGACTTAGAGGACATCAAAAATTTTAAGCCAGTGATGCAATTGATATGGATATGACGCATATTATGCCGTAACATACATGCATTATGTCTTTGTTTGAGCAGTAAAATTTTTCATTATAACACTTAATAGTGTAATAATTTTTTTAGTAAAACGTTTATCTAGAAATATTAATCAATCCACTGTATTGTTTCGTGGGAAAAGTCAGTCTCTACTATATGTTTTGCTTGTATATCATATAGTGTCATGACTAAAAGCTCACCAAGAAGTCATTCATATCACAGCGGAAGGCCTCTACTAAAAGGGACATCCATAATGAAAATTTTCAGGGAATGAGCTGTTATGCAACCTTCCTATTGGTTCGAAATAAATGATTGCAATATTGTGAAATTGACTGTATCCAATATTTATCTTGGGCGTATTGTTCAGGAATGTAATATTGAAGAAGTGTCTGAGGAAGAAGACCCACCTTCAAAAAGTTCCAAGGACAAAAAGGCGAATGGAGCAGATTCGGGGAAAGCACCCAGTCTTGTATTCAAGATTACAAGCAAGGTTCCATACAAGACTGTTCTTAAAGGTAGACTTTTCATCTTTGAGTTGAAGTACTGACTTGCTTGTGTTGTGGACTACCTTTTGCTTCCTTTCTCTTGTTAAAATGCCAATGTACCTAAAAGTCTCCATGACGTTACAGCTCACAACGATGTTTTATTAAAGGCTGAGAGTATGGCAGATAAGGTTGTGTGGTTAAACAAGTTAGGAAATGTGGTCCAACCTTCTAAAGGAGGTCAACTGAAGGGTGATCCTTCAATGCGGCCAAGTGTTTCTGATGGTTCTCTTGTGAGTTACTTTTTCTTAATGCTAGTTTTGTACTTGCGCAAATTCTTAGTGCAACTAGATTCTGTAACTTTATCATTTCTTTGAAAGTTGCTTTTGGGTTGTGTTTCCAATGGATTTGGCCTTAATGTGTTTTTTTATATTTATGGTTAAATTTTCAGTTAGTAGGAAAATGAGATCATTTCCTGTTTGTTTGTGACATCCCTTTAAATTTTGTATTCTTTAAGCTGGTTCTTAAACATGAATTTCTTTAGTTTGTGATGATCTTTCAATTGTAGGCAACCTTTTCTGCTATTGTTAGATACTTGTTTACCCAGTCTGTAAACTATCAGCCTACTTGCGCAATTTAGGAAACCATGGCTAGAAGACCTGCTGATCCAGAGGAAGAACTTAGGTGGATGGTCCAAGAAGTCCGTAGATATGTTGAAGCTGTTCTGAACAGCCTTGCTGCCAACGTCCCAAAAGTAAGTTTTATTTTCTCAAAGCTTCCTTTATTTTTCCAATCTTCATCTTTTAAACTCTCTATTATGTTGTGTTTCGTATTCTGGTTGTGCAGGCAGTGGTTTTTTGCCAAGTGGAGAAATCCAAAGAAGACATGCTTAATAAGTTGTACAGTTCTATCAGGTTAGTAAGCATTATTTTTAGATTGTGTGGACGACATGTAAGATTTTTCCTTCCTGATGTTTGTTTTGTTAGTGGAAATCTAAAGAGACGCTTAGCTTGTAAGGCTGGGTGCCAACATACACTTCCTGTGTTTTTGCTATGAAAAAGAAATATATTATAATCTAAAGATTGCATTTTTGGTGCAGTCATTCTTTTTTATACATACTTGGGTACAATGTGTGGGGAGTGCAACTCTTGATGTTGTTTTACTATTAATTTTAACACCAAGTAGCATTGATCATTTCTGCTTTTGTTTAGTATAATACATCTACTAATTGGCGGATCTAATACAAACTTCAGTATCCTACATTTTAAGTTTATTTTTTCACATCGAGTTTTTTCCTTTTTTCTTTGAAGCATTATGACTTAATTTCACACATGGGTTTGGTAGTGCTCAAAGTATGTCTAGGATTGAAGAGTTGCTCCAGGAAGACCAAAGAGTAAAGGGCAGGAGGGAGCGTTATCAGAAACAATCTTCTCTGCTTTCAAAGCTCACTAGGCAACTTAGTATTCATGACAATCGGGCAGCTGCAGCCTCCACCATGTTGGATAGTGGTACTGGATCAGGTGACAAAAGCTATAGATAAAACTGCTACTTCTACTTTCCTTGCACTTGTGTATATGCTTAAATAGCATTGTTTCTTCTAGTTGCAATGATACCATTGACTAGTTAGTTACAAACCATTTTAAGGCTTTAAAGAATAGATCAATTTTTGCTCTATAAGATATTAGCTCTGTGGACATATGTCACAGGCGATGTTGTAAGGAGAAGTAATATGATTATTGATAATGACAGCATTAGAGGGAGGGGTAGTCCGAAGTTAACATTGGATGTAGTAACATAAAAGGATATGATAGAATTGAATCTCAATGAATATTTGGCTCTCAATGGCATAAAATGATTGATGTAGCCGATCCCAATTGATTGGGACAAAGACTTGGTTTGGTTTGGTATATTATCTCAGTGGAACGCTCAAAAGTTGGCTCGTCATTTTGTATAATTGGGTGTGTCAAGAAAGTTGTCACCAAGCCTCAATTCATTTATTGATTTTGTCGATTCCTTTCATCCATAATGACTGGTCATACTTTTTTTTACATGGGTAGCATCTCCATGATGCTCTTATATATTTTCATATAATGCCTTGTTAAAAAAAATAAAACCTGATATATTTTTTAACATTAATTTGTGCAGAAAGTAGTCCAAGAACCAGTGGACCTGGTGATGATTGGAGATCCGCATTTGATGCTGCTGCCAATGGTTCCACCGATGACTCAAGGTACGGGTCCAATGGTCATAGTCGTCGGTACAGTGACCCCGCACAAAACGGTGATGTAAACTCCAGCTCGAAGTCCAGCAGCCGCCGCACCCCTAACCGGTTGCCTCCGACACCACCTGGTTCTTCATACAAGTACTAGACAAATATCAGTATGGATTAATTCATGCATTCTTGCCGGGTGAGTTTGTTCCTGCTCCCACTTTACGAGCTCGCATTGGGCTCTAATAATGTTGTAGTAGAGCTTTTGTAGAATTAGCATACGCGTCCACTGTAGATAGATTGCAATTTGCGAATTCATTTTCGTTTCATATTCATGTTCACAGCTGATGGATTTTGTGATATACTATTATTAAATTGAGATTCTCCCCTTTTTCTTTCGAGGGGTTGCCAATTTTTCCCCTGAACATATGGTGGGTGCTAGAGATATAATTCTATCAGACTGTGTAGAAGTTTGCATCACAAATGCATACAATAAAACTTGATTTTGTTTTGCTTTTTTTAGAGGTGGGTTGAATTTATGAGTTTTGCTGCTGCTTTTTTTCCCATGTGTATTTTTAAGTTTCTGCACCATTCTTTGGATCATGACAAAGGAAAAATCCACAAAAATCATTATGTGGATTGGTAAATTCTAGTAGTTTGCAAGAAATGGAGTTTCGGATTACTACCTATTGTTGCATGATTTTGTGTAGGCGATTTCAAGCTTGTATTTGATTCAAGGTTTTAAATATCGGTCGATTCTAGATAGTATCGGCTGTATCACCGATACTAATATCGT
>BRYE01000021.1:17064947-17067447 GCA_030159115.1 Actinidia arguta var. hypoleuca
TTTGAAAATTATTAAGTTTGTAAAGTTGACAATTAAAATAGTGTAGACTTTCCCTTTTATCCCTTCACTTTTGAATTTGATGTGACATATTAGCTTTCTATTTTTAGATAATTTTAAATTATTGAAGATTATTTTTAAAAGTTAAGATTTTTAAATACTCGTAATCTTGGGAGCTTCTAAATGCAAACCAATCTGATCTCAGCACACCCCAATAAATTGAAATTTTCTTATTACGATTTTATCCTTTGATTGAATTACTATTTAGGACAAATTTTAAAATTTAAGAGGAAGTTACAAAAAGAAACCCAGGATTTGACCTCAGTAACAGATTAAGTTCTATAGTTTTAATTATAATATTAAACCTCAAAGTTTTGATCTTGTCACAATTAAAAACTTCGTCAGTCTCTTTTTTTTGATTAGCAAAAAAGAAACCTATTAGATTACCCAAATATTAGTTACAACCTTGGTGTCTCCACAGTTGAGAAGAAATCAACTAGTTGTACAACGAATATACATAAAGAAAATCAAAATAAAAAAACAGCCAAGAGAATTACAGCGCTTGGAGAATGCTTTGCGGCCTATACACAAAGTCATTTATAGAGTAATCTTTATGAGTCCTAGTTGATCTAATCCAAAAAGCAATCCTAATCTTGATAAGCTCCTCCATCTCACTCCATGCCGGATTTATTCCTTGGAAAAAGATTTAATTTCCTAGTAAGCCAAGCAGTCCAAATAACCACCAACGGAATGCATTCTCCTATTTGATTTTTCATACCCCTGTATCTTCAACTTTTTCACCATCGGAATAAACCCATTACATTGGACGGTAGTACCCACTGGGCACCCCACCAACTCAGGCAATCGACCCACACTTCCCATACAAAAGTGCAATGTAAGAATAGATGATTCAAGGATTCTTGAGCTAAGTCACAAAACTTACATTTAGTCTCATCGCCAGCTTGTAGCATACCCCATCTTGCCAATTGTTCACTAGTTTTTGCCTTGCCCAGATATACCAGCCACCCGAAACATCTCACTCTAGACGGAGCAACATTCTTCCATATCAAATCAAAGACAGATCTTCTGTGTCCGAATCTTGCGCCAAAAAATTGTATATTGATTGCACTGAGAAAACCTTGGAGTTGCAACCTTCCCAACTTAGATGATCTGAATTTTCGTCATTGGTTTGGACCTCTACCACTATAAGAGCAGTTTTTAATGTATCCGCAACCTCCTCCTCCCAAGCACGTAATCTTCTTCTGAATGTTAGGACCTAGTCACCCCTTTCTATTCATCTATCCACCATCTCCCTCAGTGATTCCACCTTATTTTGAGCCAAACTAAATAATCTAGGAAAATCAACACCCAAAGGGTTAAGTTCCAGCCATGAATCCTTCAAGAATGAGATATGCCTACCATCCCCAATTGACAGTAACAGTGAATGGTCAGGTGCTTGATGAACCAAATATCGTAAAAGAAGAGTTAAAGGTTTATTTTCAGAACTTCTGTCAGTCTCTATGTTACTAGGATTGACATAATCAATTAATTTTTATAAAAAAAATAAAAAATGATATTTTTCAATGTTATCAATCTTTAAAAGTTTAATCAGTGCAGTTATAGCTCATTTTCAAGTTAAAATCGATGTAATTAGAATTTATTTTCAAGTTAAATATGTAAGTTATTTTTCAGACTTTTGCTTGAAAATGAATTTTAATTGCATCGATTAAAATGTTCTAATTTTTTTAGCAAGAATTAGTTGGTTCTGTCAGCTCTAATGCAATAGAAATTGACAACATGTTTTAATTATGACCCAATAAGTTACCGCGGTCAAATCCTAATTTTTTTTCCCTACTCTTAATTTCTGTTCTACCGACCCACCAACATCCCCCACCCCCACTTTCTCCACCTGGCCACCACACTCTTTCTTCTGTAAAGTAAGGACTAAAGAGTTAAGAAATTGCAGATTACTTAGATTTTCTAATATTCCCCAAACTTATCAATAAAAATTAGCCACCACCAAACAAATCCACACACTTCCACCATAAAACTACAGACAAAACAGCAACCGAAAAACATGCAAAACGGCGCATCACAATAACGAAGAAGATCAACGGCTGTGACTATAGTGGTCTGGTTTCTGATTTGGTTTCTAAATCACAATAATTTAGGTCTGAATAGAATACAGTATTTTTTTAAAATAGAAATTTTAATTTGTGTTGTTAATTACAAAAATGTGTGGTATTAGTTATGAATTACTGTAGCCTGTTACAAAAGTGTGCAGTGGTAGTTATGAATTATTATGGTTTGCTACACCAGTTTACGGTATTAGTCATGAATTATTGTAGCTAATTACGAATTATTGTGTAGTGTTAATTAAGAAATCTATAGATAGTAACGAATTATTGTGTTTAGTTACAAAAATATGTGATAGCAGTTATAAATTAGTGTGACTTGTTACATAATTGTGTAGTATTAGTGCTAATTACATATTAACGTGGAT
>BRYE01000021.1:17129947-17132447 GCA_030159115.1 Actinidia arguta var. hypoleuca
CCTCTTAAAGCTACCAAGACTTCTAGCAAGATCGTCATTTGACAGATTGCAGTCTGGAAGACTTAAGCTCACTAATGAGCGTAGTAAAATAGCCATGGATCGATTCTGGACTTTTTCTTGGTTTCAGCAACTCCATGATTCAACTCCACAAGTGGTACACGTTCTGTTTATTGTAATTCCATTTGGTTGGTGAACAGTCAAAGATTTCATGTTTTCCCCCTCTAGTGATGGATCAAGCGTTGAGCAACCGAATAAATTGAGATTCCTAAAAGATGTTAAATGATGAATTTTGCTTGGAAGCTGTTGAAGATTTTTGCATCCTTTCAAATTCAAGGAAACAAACTTCTTTAATTCACCTATTGATTTGTGAACCTCAACCAAGTGTATGCAAATCCTCGAGGATCAAATCTTCAAACTTAGGGAATACGGTGAAGTTGGGGGTATTGGTGAGGTCATGACAATGTGTAAGATTGAGAATTTTCAATGATCTCAGCACCTGTCATGAAATAAGGAAAGCAATTTCCAGAATTCATATGTTATTTAATCCTCAAAGCAAAGAGTATTATCATCCATTTTCAACTCTACCAGAGTTGAACTTATGGCAGCATTTTTTATTGGGAACCAGTGGATCAAACTAAGAAAATGCCGTTAAAGTGAATTGCCTTGGTCTGCAAACAATGATAAACCATTGTGTTATTCGAAGCGTGGTTGTTTTCTATCACGAGTACCAAAGGTTCTATTGAACCATCCACTATTCTCTAGCACATGCAGGTCAAGGTAGAGGCCTTCAATTGTTTTTGTTCCCTGCCATGAGAAAACATTTTGGACAAGACAAGGACATTCGTGCACAAAAAAACTTACCTAGGTAAACAAGGAGCCTATTTCTCATAATTTTTTCTCTCAGTACTTTAAAGAAATCCTCATGGTGCAACAATAGACTACATTTACCCAGCTCCATGGGTGATTCTTGACGAACAATTTCCCTTGCCATGTCTTGAAGCAGCGGATGCATCCCCAACTTCTTGTATTTGTTAACTAGTAAGAGACACCTACTGTCTATGAGATATTTCATCCTTGCCCTTCCCGATAAAGAAACCAGCAATATAAAGGAATAATCTCCTGGTATCATCATCTTCTAAGGCGTTGTAGCTTATTTTAAGTTTTTGAAGGATTTGTGAGACTGGAGTAACTGCAAATTTTTGCAATGCGCTCCCCCATATGTCTACGCTTTTGCCAAAGAACCCAAAACTTTTAGAGCTAAAGGAAGCCCTGCGCAACACCTTGCTATTGTTTTTGAATTGTTAATGTATTCATCCTTGGGATCGTCTTGTCCAAAGGCATGCCAACTGAAAAGCTCCAATGATTTGATATCATCAAAGTTCTTCAGCTCATATATCTTATAAATCTTATTCCCCTTTAATAGATTCTTGTTCCCGGTGGTGATGATAATTTTACTTGCTGTATGGAACCGCTTATGCATACCAATTATTGAATCTAACTGGTCTCGCTGATCCACATCATCAAGAACAACAAGAACCTTTTGCACCCCAAGGAAATGATTCCTTCATCAACATTGTTTATACTTTCCTCATTCCTTCTGAAAATGTCCGACAGAAGTTGTCTTTGTAAACCAACTAAACCACTGTGTTGTTTTGAAGTTTCTCTACCATTTGCAAGAAAGCGGCAATAGTTGTCTTCCCAATTCCACCAATCCCGCAAATCACTGTCATGCCAGCACCAGCCGGCTCATACCTTAACCAGTAATTTAGAGAATGGGTGATTCAACTTATCTCCAATTTCTCTGACAATCTTACTAACAAAAATTCTCTCGAACCTGCAACTTGTAATTAAATGGCAAGTAAGTAATCGTGCCATGTCTTCTAATAGTCATACCGAAGAAACTATATAAAGAGTAACAAAATAAAGTTAGTAAGATTTGTAAGAAAATAAGATGTTGATAAAATGTGTGGCTTTACAAGGTTATTTGGAATTAGCAAATAGGCTAGCTTGTAAGCAAGGAATCTTTTTGACAAACCATAACAAAATGTATGTTGTTTGATTGTGGGTTCGACCGGAAAAGACATCAACAGTAGCTCAAAAAGGAAAAATAAATCCCCAATACAAATTACACACCCACACTAAGGTTAAACATGGGATGTAGAATATCATGAGAAATGGGAAGACTGCATCATTTCAAGATTGAATAGGGTATTACAAAAACACTTTAGGCAACATGAAAATAGCAATTAAAGTGTCAAATTCCAATATCAATTAAAATACTAATGCTATATAATATCTTTAGAAACTTAGTAGAGCATCTACATATTATGAAATTAAGATTTGAGAGCCTGGAAAAAGCTTTAAGAAATTCCACAATAGCTTTTAAGAGTTTCTTTCAAGTTTATTAAATTATGCTAAATTTTCTGAAATGCCTCAGGAAAATTTCCCCAAAATTTTGTCTTACAAATTCACGAGATTTTTGTGAAATTTTACCAAAAGA
>BRYE01000021.1:17159947-17162447 GCA_030159115.1 Actinidia arguta var. hypoleuca
TTTTCTTGTTGGGTTTTAATCTTGGGGTTGTGTTAATGGCTTATAGTTAGCCTATTGAGGCATTATTTTGGGTGTTGAACCTTAAATAAAAAAATTAGTTTAAAATAAAAATCGAAAGTTTTGCGATCTGTAAATGTTCTGTTTTCTGCGATGTCTACCGGTAGTCATATTTTTTCTACTGGTAATTTTCTTGTTTTTGAAGTTAGAAGTTGATTGCCCGACCTACCGATAGTACTTTTTTCACTACCGATAGTGATTATTCGTATTTAGCTACTGGATCGTTGTCTACTGGTAGTACTATTTTCCACTACCGGTAGTGATTATTTATGTTTCGTTATTGGATGGTTGTCTACCGGTAGTACTTTTTTCACTACTGGTAGTGATTGTTTGTATTTGACCACTGGATCGTTGTCTACCGATAGTACTCTTTTTCACTAGTGGTAGTGAATTATCTCATTTTTGTCTCTGAATAGTCCTCTACCGGTAATACTTTTTCTATTACCAGTAGTGACTTACTTAGTTTTGTCTCTGGATCACTGTCTACCGATAGTATCCAGAACCACTACCGGTAGTCACCTGCTATAACTGTTTATGAAATGTTTTGAAGTGAATACATTTAGTTTGTTTCATTAATGGTTTATATAAATGGTTTTGATATTTGCATATTATGTTGTTTACATTAAAGCTTTTGACAAATGTAATCTTTATGAATATTGGAATTTGAAAACGGTTTTGGGAATGACACGCTAGGTAGTGTCGGATTTGGTACATTAGTATATCCAGAATAAGATGGCTTAGATTAAGCCCGAGGTGACAGACCTAGATAATAACCGCGGGGGAGGGAATGTCAAAACCTTCGATTAGTGACCGAGAAGTTGGCTGGATATTGGGAATGTCAATGCTTTCGGTGAAAGTCCGAGAAGTTGATCGAATATTGTCTCATATGCTTGGTGCATGATGAATGTTTTTGAGAAAAGTCGAAAAACTCAGGAACTCATTGATTTTTTAAATCATGGATTGGAAAAGCATATTTTGGTATGAATGGAAACATAGTTTGTCATATCATGTTTTCATCATATATTTATGTATTATGATTTTTGGCTTGAGGCATCAAGACCATTTGTTAAATCTTTTCAAGGTAATTCACCTTTACCATTAAATAAATTTCAGGTACCGAGATTTATCCTAATTCTCGAGGCATGTGAATGCCGGTTGTCTATTTTGTGTTGAAACTTATAAATGTATATTTTGAAAATTCTAATATTCTTTTGGCCCAGTGTGGGCATTGTTCATTGATTATTATTTTGTTGTGTACTATAACAACTCATGGAGAGTATGGTCCCACGGGAGGGATTGATTATATGTACTCTGATGTAATGACAATATATTGTCATGTTGTTTTAGTTGACTTTTCTTTATAAAGAATGTTTGCTTACGTGACCGGATCTCGTATTATCCGGGGCGTGACAAAAACCAAGAGCAACAAAGGAGCCAAGCCGCATACAATAGTCAAGACCAAATCTCAAAGAGAAATAGAAAACAGAAGCCAACATGGCTCAGACAGATGACAACAACAAGCCAACTATTAAAGCTGACTAAAAGATAACACAAGTTAACAACAAGAATACAGCCCCGTCGAAACTCTCACAAGTTCGGGAAGGACGCATGAAGGACCTTGTATACTTGGATCTTGATGTCTCTAATAATGCCCGTCGGATGAGTAATTTTACCCTCGAACATCCTCGCATTTCTTGTTGCCCAGATGCAGTAGACAGTGCATGCAAAACCAGCCTTCTTTGCAATGGCCTGAACACCCGTGCCTCTAGACTCTTTGATAATCCACTTAGTAATAGCTTTAAGGGTTGTCAATGCCCGCAAGAATACCAGCCAACTCTTAATTTCTGCCCATACCTGGTTTACCACCGGACATTGGAAGAATAGGTGGTTCACTCATTCGACTAGAGTATTGCAGAGGGAGCATGAGGTGTCTTCAATTTGTTCAATCAGCTTGTCCCTTGTGAGCAATTTTGTCCTTGAGGCCAAGCCATAAGGTAAAGGAATGTTTTGGCGATAGAGTGTGGTGCCAAACTAGTTTTGTCCAACAAATATTCGGCCCTTTAGATCGGAAGAAATCATAACAAGCTTTGGTATTAAACTTACCCAAAGTTGTCCACTGCTGCAACCTGATCAAAGCTGACGGCAATGACCCTTCTATTGTGACTATTTATTCTTTTTTAGCCTAGCTTTGCAGATGATATCTGCAAGGCAAACGCTGGTTTATGTTGGAATGGTTTGAAGCATGG
This sequence comes from Actinidia arguta var. hypoleuca, assembly GCA_030159115.1. NCBI lineage: Eukaryota > Viridiplantae > Streptophyta > Magnoliopsida > Ericales > Actinidiaceae > Actinidia > Actinidia arguta. Next base: position 17,162,251 of record BRYE01000021.1, read on the forward strand.
TAAAGGATCAATCTCTCCAACTATCAAATTCTCCAAATTCCCTTAGTCCTTTAATGGGTGGTTGTTTTAGTTGTAGTTTGGGTTTTGGCATGTAATCCTTAAAACTATGTTGTATCTTTCATTTTATCTATAGTATGATGTTCTCTTTCTTTCAAAGAAAAATATATCTACCATCTATGGACTACTAATATGAATGA
>BRYE01000021.1:17187447-17199947 GCA_030159115.1 Actinidia arguta var. hypoleuca
AAAGCAATTTTTAAAACTAAAACCGCTAATTTTCAGCGGTGAAATGGATTCGATCAAAGCCAATGAGTGGCTATTAAAAATGGAGAAGAACTTTAGGCTGTTGAGGTGTGGTAAACATAAAAAAGTGGAGATATTCTCGTACTTGTTAGCAGGTGCAACCAACAGATAGTAAAATCTGAAAGGAGTGAGGGAGCCAAGCATGGACTGGGCTCGATTTAAAGTTATTTTTAAGGAGAAGTATGTACCTAGGGCATGGCAGAATGCTAAATGTGTAGAATTTGAACAATTGAAGCAGACGGAGAAGACTATTACAGAGTATGAAGAGGTACTCACAAACTTGGCAGAGTATGCACCACATTTGGTTGTCACAGACAAAATAAGGGAGAGAAGATTTGAGTACGGATTGAAGTACGAAATCAAAAGGGTGATATGGCCATTGGTATTGGCGGCGTATGTAGATGTTTTGGACCGCGCCATTATAGTGGAACAGGATGATATGGAGAAGAGAAAGTACTTTGACAACAAGAGATGATAGAATTTCAATAACGAGGGGGCGAGTGGACAAAAAAAACAAAAATCATAATCGAACTAGAGAAGCCAAGGGAGAAATCTGAAGGGGCAAGTATCGACGAGCCCGACATGTAGGAAGAATCATTTAAGAGAGTGTTGGAGGAACATGACTAACAACAGATGTTTTCACTACAACGAAGTGGGTCAAATAAAAAGGAACTATCTGAGGTTGAGAACTGGAGCGATAAGACCGAGGGGAGGTCAAGGAGGAGGAAATGAAAGACCAGGAGGGAATCATCCTAGTAACCAAGGGAATATGGGTGGCAATGGGAATGATCAGAGGCAGGGACGTGTTTTTGCATTGGTGCTAGGAGATGCAAGGAATAACGAGATGGTAGTTGTAGGTAACATACTAATCTGTTCATTACCTGCTTATATGTTATTTGATACAGGGTCTTTCCATACATTTATGTCCACACAGTTTCCTAGGAAAATGAATAAGAAACCTGAACTACTAGGTTATGAATTAACAGTGTCACAACCCATGAATAAGGACATTATTTGCTCAACTGTATATCAAGACCGTGATGTCTGCATTGAGGATACGGTTATACCTACAGATTTAATACCGTTGGAAATAGGACATTTTGATGTCATAATGGGAATGGATTGATTGTCCACGAATGGGGCCACAATTCATTGTCTAGATAAATGTGTAGCGTTTAAGAACTCATAACAAAAAGAAATTCAATTTGAAGGAGAGAGGATAGTAACTCTCCCATACTTTGTATTCGTGGCTTGTATCTAATGACTCTTACGAAAGGGTTGTCGGGGGTATCTGTGTAGCGTGGCGATGTCTTCGTCAGAAGGCTTATCCATGACGGATATTCCTATAGTTCGTGAGCTTCCTGAAGTATTTTCTGAGGAGTTGTCAGGAATGACTGTGAATAAAAATTTGAGTTTACCATTGAGGTTACGCCCAAAACTCATCCAATTTCTAAAGCGCCGTACTGCATGGCTTCAGCGGAGTTGAAGGAGATAAAGACACAATTGCAAGAATTGCTAGACAAGGGCTTCATAAGACTGAGTTCACCACCATTGGGAGCACTGGTGTTATTTGTGAAGAAGAAAGATGGGACGATGAGATTGTGTATAAACTACCACGAGTTGAACAAAGTTACAATCAAGAACAAGTATTCGTTGCCAAGAATCGATGATTTATTTGACCAATTACAAGGGGCTCAAGTATTTTCAAAGATCGATTTGCGTTCTGAATACCATCAACTCAAGGTAAAGTCAGAGGATATTGAAAAGATAGATTTTAGAACACGGTGTGGACATTACGAGTTTCTGTAATGCTATTCAGGGTAACCAACGCATTAACAACATTTATGGATCTAATGAATCGAGTATTCAAAAATTACTTGGATGAGTTTGTAATCATCTTCATTGACGATATTCTTATCTATTTGAAGGATGAGGATCAACATGTGAAACATTTAAGGATGGTATTGCAGACATTGAAGGATCAAAGGCTGTTTGCCAAATTCAAGAAACGTGAATTCTGACTCGACAGCATGATATTTTTATGGCATATGACAAGATCTCAGTCGATGCATAGAAGATTAAGGCAATCGTGGATTGACTGCAACCCAAAATAGTGTTTGAAGTTTGGAGCTTTTTGGGACTTGCAGGTTACTATAGGAGATTCGTTAAGGTCTTCTAAAAAATTATAGTGCCAATGAAAGAGTTGACTCGCAAAGGAGAACCGTTCATTTGGACAGAGAAATGGGAACAAGGTTTTCAAGAACTTAAAAGAGGCTTACTAAAGCACCGATACTTGCACTACCAGAGGGTACTGAAAGGTTTTTCATTTACAACGATGCATCACATCAAGGGCTGGGATGTATTTTGATGCAAAACAGGAAGGTTATTGCTTAAGCTTCCAGGCAGTTAAAGCCATACGAGAAGAACTACCCTACTCACGACCTTGAGCTAGCGACAATTATCTTTGCCTTGAAGATATGGCAGCACTTCTTATACGGAGTGAGATGTGAGATCTACATTGACTATAAGAGCTTGAAGTATATTTACATGCAAAAAGAGCTAAATCTCAGGCAACAGAGATGGTTAGAACTAATGAAAGATCATGACCTGGACATTCAATACCACTCGGGAAAGGCAAATGTTGTAGTAGACGCTCTGAGTCGGAAGGCAACGAAAAAGTTGAATGTACTGATTACGAAACAACAGTGTTTACATAAAGAGATAAAGGAATTGGAATTGGTCACTCGGGGAATAGAGGGTCTATGTGCAATGATCGTTGAGAGGAAATCAAACTCAAGCAAATGGAGGGTCCCAAACTCAAAAAGATTCACGACAACCTCACAACGGAACCAAATTCGGAGTTAAAAGTGATAGATGGTGTTTTCAAATTTCAAAATAGAATATGCTTGCCTAGCATTTTCGATCTCAAACAGCAGATAATAGACGAGGGACATAAGACAAAATGGATGAATCATCTTGGAATTATGAAGATGTACTAGGACTTGAAGGAGATGTACTGGTGGATGGGTATGAAGCGAGACATCTGGGAGTATGTCAACAAGTACTTACAATGTCAACGGATTAAAGTAGTACGCCACAAGCCAGTGGGACTACTTCAATCATTGCTGGTATCAAAGTGGAAATGGGAGGATATCACGATGGATTATGTGGTAGGTTTTCATCGTATGGTGAAGGATAGCAATTCAATTTGGGTTACAATCGACCATTTGACCAAGTCGGTGCACTTCATTCCAATCAGGAATACATACACGATGGATCAAATGGTTGCTACCTACCTGAATGAAATTGTGCGACTGCATGGAGCTCCAGTATCAATCACGTTAGATTAGGATCCAAGATTTGTATCCAAATTTTGGAAATCATTATAAAGGGCAATGTGAATGAAGCTGAATTTGAGCACAGCTTTTCACTCACAAATTGACGGGCAATCAGAAAGGACAATCTAGACGTTAGAGGATTCGCTAAGGGTATGTGTGATGAAATTTTAAAAAAGCATGGATGAACATCTAGCTTTGGTAGAGTTCACTTACAACAATAGCTATTAGGTGAGTATCGGCATGGCACCTTTCGAGGCTATATACAGAAGGAAATGCAAGTCACCGTCTTGTTGGGCGGAGGTTGGAGAGACAGAGATTACTAGACTAGATATCGTGCTAGAAACCATAGAAAAGATCAAAGTGATTCAAGACCATTTGAAGATTGCACAAGATCAGCAAAAGAGTTATGTAGACGCAAATAGAAGAGAGCTAGATTTTTAAGAAGGAGGTTGGGTATTCTTGAAAATCTCACAAATTAAAGGAGTTATAAGATTCAAGAAGAGGGAAAAACAAAATCTACGTTATGTAGGATCATTTAAAATTCTGGAGAAGATACGATCAGTTGCATATCGGCTTGCCTTGACTCTGAAATTTGCAAACGTTCACGATGTGTTTCACGTGTCGATGTTGAGAAAGTATGTTGCAGATCCAACTCACGTGTTGGAACAACCACCGATCGACTTAGAAAAGAACTTGCAATATGAAGAACGCCCAATACGAATTATGAACATCTAGTAAAATAGATTAGAAGCAAAATCATTCCATTAGTCAAGGTCTGGTGGGAGAACCAGTCAACCAGAGATGCCACTTGGGAGAAAGAAAGCGACATGCGGCAAAAATACCCGCACCTTTTTGAACAAGTTATAACTTTAATTTATGCCTTATTATCATGATATTAGTAGAACTGTTAATATAGATCGAGTCAAGCCATTAATATGATATATTAAACAATGTAAATACGACGTAAATGAGTTTGTAGGAACAAATTTCATAAGTTGGGAAGAATATAATACCCCAACCCATAAATTAATTGTAATTTATTATAATAAGGGTAAATAGGTAAATACACCGGTAACAATTTAAAATTTCTTTAGAATTCTTACGATAATAAAAATTATACCTGAATATTTTTTTTTAAAAAATTGAATAGAAAAATGGACACGTGTCGAATTAAGGCAAGGCCATGTGGTGCCACGAGGGCCACATCGTTGGGTGACTCACCACCATGAGTCACCCCAATCCATCAATAATTGGGTGACTCATGGGCATGAGTCGCTAGATGACACACCAACAATGGCCCCAAAAGAACACATTTCACTCTCTTGTCCAACCATTCTGTTGGGAATTGGAACTTGGGCACGCAAAGGAGAGAAAGAAAGAGAGAAAGAGAAAGAGAGAGAGAAATCTTGATTGAGGAAGAGGAAGGAATAAAGAGAGAGGAAAAGTGAAAAATATACTACTCGATTTTTCCCGAACTCAGGTAAAACCTTGTCTCTTTCCTATCGTCTTGTGATTCTATTTCACTAAATGGAGTGATGAACGATTGGAATAAGAGTATTATACCTTATTATGATTGGTCCAATTTTTCTGGAAAACCTTCTAACTTATCATGGACCGGTCTAGCTTTTTCTCGATCGGTCCAGCTTTTTAAGGGAACCTAATTTCTTGTTCTGAACCATTTCAGCTTTTCCCCAATTGTTTCAGCTTTTTTCCAATTGATTTAACCCAAAAATATTTATAAATTTAAAATCCAATTGATTTGTCTAGTACCCAATTCACTCCCGATACCTTGTACACACTTACTAATCTTAGATTAGGCACATTAAATGTTAATTCAATTAGACAAATAAGGTAAATGAAAGGACACTTAAAAAAATAATGTTAAATTTAGAATTGTTAATTATAGGACCGAAACCCGAGGAACTCTTACCTTAGCTTACGAGTGAGCATGAAAAGAAATAAGTGATATAAACATAAGGTGAGTTTTATTATGTTTTACTTATTTAAAAGTAAAAGTTTTACGATGAAATCATGTATATTTTTATTGGTTAAACAATGATGATGTTTTATGATTAAATGCATGTTATGTTTTAAATATGCCATGAAATATGAAAAATGATTACTTTAAAAAATTATGTTTTAAACGACACATGGCTCGAACGGTGCCCCGACCGTTAGAAAAAAGAATATATTGAGAGATGATGTAATAAGGGGGGATCATTGCCAAATGATCATGGATGATATCATGCCATATATTATATTATGATTACTCCCTAATGACTGGTGATCGTTGAACGAGTGTATGTCTTGCAAGGGTCAGTCCAATATGATTTTGAATTCTTGATATGAAATCAAGATAATGAAAATGGGCCTAGATAAGCCAATAATTGAAATGAAAAAGGATTGGCAAAGTATAATTATTTCATATTGAAATGAATTGATGTTTTATGATTTCATGGGCACTTGTTAGTATTATATAACTTGACTTACACTAGCCTAGTGCTTAAAATGTAGTTGTATGTAATAATTTCAGGAAATGAGAACGAGGTGGAGCGCGACTGAAGACAGACGACCTTAGTCAATTTTTTTGGTTAATCTATGCCAGGCACTTAGAATAGGAAAGTTAGTCCTTTTGAACTTGTATAGTTTTAATGACGGTTATGCTGGACTGTGGTCAGAATTCTAGTTGTATATATAAATGTAAGAATACTTTTATATTTTGAATGACACGTCAGCTCTAACTTAATTTAAATACTTTTTCGTTTGTTTTGTTTGTATTCAAGTATAAATATCACGAATGGAAAGAACATTTCTAAACTAGTTGAGTAGTAGGCCTTAGTGAGTGAGACTCACTAGCTAGTCACGATGACACCAATGATAAGGGTGGACTCACGTGTAATAATGGGTTGGGCCGTAACACTTGAGCTTAAGTAAATTAACTTTAGAGGCATTGTTAAGGGTATTATGGAAAACAACATATGTAACCTTATTCATTTTCTCTTCAAATTCAAAAATAGTAATGATTACTTTTTCTATCACTTTTTTTCGGGTCCTTCCACCGAAACAAAGAAGCCTGTGGACCGGCTGTGGGACCCAAAAAGCCTCGCTCCTCGTAAAGAGCTGGCATACTCAATTCTCCAATCATACCACAACTAATTCCACTGAGTTAGCTCCCAAAAGTACAAAGATAAGGAGTAGAAGAGTTATTACGAGGGTATGTATTCACATATATGTATACAAATGCCGTTTCTCATTTGAAGGTGACTAAACTATATTTTCTTTGGTAAGAGGATCTGCGATATTATCCTTTGACCTTACGTAGTCAATAGCGACAACTCTACTTGAGGGCAGTTGTGTAATATCATTCTATCTACGACGAATATATCTAGACTTATCATTATACATAATACATTATGCCTTACCAATTGTAGATTGACTATTGCAATGGATAATAATCATAAACACACATTTCGATCATCTTGGAATATTCTTCAAAAACTGGCGTAGTTACTCGGCCTCTTCAGTTGCCTTATCTAGAGCAATGAACGTTGATTTCATCGTAGAACGTGCAATGCATGTCTGTTTTGAAGATTTTCAAGACATTGCTGCACCACCAAACATGAAAACATATCCACTCGTGGATTTCAAATCTTTCATATCCGATATCTAGCTTGCATCGCAATACCTTTCTAGTCCAAAATGATGAGTATACCTCAAATAGTGTAATAACCTTACTACTGATTTCTAGTGATCACTTTTTGGATTACTCGTGTATTTGCTCATTCTGTTCACTAAATAAGTTATATCGGGGCTTATACAACTCATCAAGTATATCAAACTCTCAATTATACGAGAATATTCCAATTGGGATATGCCTTCCCCCAATCTTGGATAAGTAGAGATTTACATCTACAGAAGTCCTTGCGACATTCGAACCAAATTTATTGAATTTCTCTAGAATCTTATTAATATAATGTGTCTGAGATAGCGCAAGTCCGTTAGATGTTCTGGTGATCTTAACAGCTAGAATCACATTTGTAATGCTCATATCCTTCATGTTAAACTTTGAGTTCAACATGTTCTTATTAGATCGGATAACTTTATCGTTACTACCTATAATGATTATGTTATCAATGTAAAGACACAAGATGATGTACCCTTCGTATGTGTCCTTCACATATACACATTTATCACATTCATTGGTCATAAAGCCACTAGACAATATAACATTGTTAAAAATGCCACTATTTTGATGCTTGCTAAAGACTATATAGAGATCTAACAAGCCTACAAACATTCCCTTCCTGTCTAGGTATGGAAAAACCCTCAGGTTATTCCATGTAGATTTCTTCATTTAAATCTCCATTTAGGAAAGTTGTATTAACACCCATCTGATGTATCTCAAGATTTTGCAAAGCTGCTATTGCGATTATCATTCGAATGGATGTAATTCTCGAGATTGACAGTTAAGTATCAAAGTAGTTTAGGCCTTCTTTCTGTTTGTATTCTTTGATAACAAGTCTAACTTTGTATTTATCTATTAACCCATTTGCTTTCATCTTTCTCTTGAAGATCCATTTGTAGTCCAAATGCTTACTACCTAGTGGCAAATTTACCAGTTCTCACGTATTGTTTTGTAGAATGAAATCTACCTAACTCTTAATAGCCTCCTTTCACAGTGGACCCTCAAGACAACTCACAATTTCCTTGTACGTTTGAGATTCACTCTCCAACATATAATTTAGGAATTTTAAACCAAAAGATGTTAATATTTTAGCTCTCTTGCTACATCTCAGTTCCGTAGCTACTTCATATTCTTGGTCTTTACTGCTATCATTAGCATGATGCAAAGTCCGTTTCACTGAACTAAACTCTCTAATGAATTTTTACAAAAAATTGTGTTCAAAGAACGACACATTTCTAAATTCCATGTATGTATTTTTGTGGATATCTGGTATTGTAGATTCATACACAAGAAACTGATACACACTGTTGTTGTGCGCATAACCAATAATTTTTGGACCTATTTTTCACTTCTGTGGAGGAGGTAAAGCCACATTCACAAGATATCCCCATGTCCGTAAGTAGTTATAAGTAGGTCCCTACCCTCAAATAATTCGTATGGGGTTTTGTCCAACTTCTTGCAAGGCACTATATTCAGGGTATAGTTAGTGGTAAGAATTATTTCACCCCACATGTTCTAAGGCAAACCAAAACTTACCAACATAGTATTCATCATATCCTTTAAGGTACGATTCTTCTACTCAGTAGTTTCATTCTGCTAAGGTGAGTAAGGTACATTGGTTTGGTAGATAATCCCATGATCTCTACAGTATCCATCAAATGGTGATTTATATTCACCACCTCGGTCATTTCTCACAACCTTAATCTTCTTGCTAAGTTGATTCTTTACCTCATTCCTATAAAGAATGAATTTGTTCAAAGTTTCATCCTTACTCTTTAGCAAGTATACACAACAATATTTAGTATAATCATCAATGATAGTAATGAAATACTTATTTGCATTGGGTGTTTACACATCAATGTGGATTAATCCCAAACTTCTTTCACTTGATTGAAACGAAGATAGAGCTAACATTGCCTCAACACAAGTCTTACACTTGTGATCTTTTTCAATGTGAAAAACTAGAATATGATCCAAGTTAATTATTCTATGCATAGAATCATAATTAACATGTCTTAGTCTACCATGCCACAAAATGGAAGACTCAAGTACATTAACAATAGAGAATTCCTTTTTATTAATAGTAGAGATTATAATCGTTACATTCATCTTGGAAAAGACCATCGATCATAAAATATTTATCTACCTACATTTCAACTTTAGATAAAGTGACCTTTTTTGTCTCAAAAATCATACGAAAATCGTGCTTGCTTAATAGAGAACAAGACACCAGATTCTTCTAAATTTTGGATACGAACAACACATTGTTCAGAGTCAACTTTTTTCTTGAAGTCATCTTTAGGATTAACGTGCTTAGCCCCGCAACCTCTGAGGTGGTTGAATTCCCCAAAAAAACCTTCTCACCGTTAGCAACCGACTTGAAGGTAATGAACATTCACCCGTAGCAATAGACATGGCATGTAGGTCATGTGTCTATCCATCATTCTTGTGGGTTTGAACCCACCATGTTCACTTCAAAAACCACAACTGAAATTTTGAAAATTATAATTTGACCTCTGAAAATTAAAGTTTCAAAAAATATTATTGGATATTTGGAGTTTGATCATAGATTTTCTGTTTCGCATATTTTGGTCCATATTTTGTAGAATTTTAATCTAACTTGCAATGGCAATGTGGAAGACAATACCACGACAATCAATGTTTCATCCGAGGTTGTCGTAGTAACCCCGAAGGCTACTACATCTACGGCTCAAGCAGTGGCATCCGCGACACCAACAGTGATAGTGCCTGTAGTCCCTATAGTTCCCATGAACAATGAGGAAAATCCAAACAAATTCAATAGCATAGATTTTAAGAGGTGTCAGCAAAAAATGTTGTTTTACCTAACCACCCTTGGTTTGGCCAGATTCCTGTGGAAAAATGAACTTGTTCTTGCTCTCCTCAACTACGTCATCAATGGGCTCAATGACATGTCGTATAGCATGTATCGTTGCAAGGAGGCAACTAAACAGTTGTGGGAGTCCATCGATCATAAGTACAAGACCGAGGATGTTGGGATGAAGAAATTTGTTGTCGATCGATTCTTGGACTACAAGATGGTGGACTCTAAAATCATGATTAGTTAAGTCTAAGAGCTTAAGGTGATTCTGCATGAGATCCATGTGGAAGGTATGAATCTTAGTATGTCATTCCAAGTAGAGGCCGTGGTCGAGATGTTCCTCCTAATGTGGTTGAGCATGCTAAGAAGCCGATTACAAGGGAAATAAACATGTGGGTTTTAGATCCAAGCTAACTAAAGGTGTTGCTGCCAAGAAATACAAGTTTCCTGGCAATTGTTACATTTACAACAAGCCAGGGCCTTGATCGTTTGAGTGTAGGAGCAAGCATGCTAAGGCTAAAGGAAAGCAGCCCGCATAAGCTCACATGGTAGAGGTTGACGACATGGACCTCTGTGCTGTGGTGAATTTGATGGGGTCCAACCCACGTCCAAAGACTTTATTTTTAGATTAACCGTTCATTAATGCGCATGAGGGGCCAATATCCACCCACCCACACCTAACCCTTGGTAACACTTGGGTCGGGTGGGCAACACAATGCATGACGCCCAAGTAGACTTGCCTTCGGCCTAATGGCTTCAGGCGCAACTTACATTAAAAAATTCGATAGTTCACGGGATTTTGCAATTCACATCAAGTATCGCATTTTGCTACGTTCTTCATCAACGCGAGAGCTGAGATATCCGTTGCCAAGAGTCATTTTGTTCATTAGAGAGAAAGCACCGTAAACACCTAGAAATGGGGTATGGATGTTGCATTCTTGTTCAAGTTCCTTGACGCATTTTGCGCCGAGTTTGTTATTCGACTAGGGAATGAGCATATCACCCAAAGGGCAAAATGAGCATACCCGACGAAGGGAACGTTGGTCGATACTGGAGCTATCTGCCACATGTGCTTGAACAAGGGTCTTTTCACCACTTTGGAGCCTTCTACTACTAAGGGGGAACAACTGTACATAGGGAATTCTTCAACCACCAAGGTTGAAGGACCCAAAAAATACCGTAAGGCACCATGGTGAGCGAGGGCTAGGCTACTCATGGGCATGGGGCTCAAGTAGGGATGTAGATTTTGAGTATTTTGACAATCTCACATGTGTTCTCCATTTTTCTCATATAGTGAAATATCTTTACCTCCAGTGGATGTAGAAAATTAGTTCGAATCACGTAAACTCGGTGTTATCTTTTTTTTTTTTTTTATGGGTGTGGCGTATTAATGTGCTTCTGTTGCATTGTGGGATATGAGGTAAAATCCCAACAAGTAGTATCAGAGCAGATAGTTAACGATTCCCAATAAGTGGTATCGTAGCTGGTATCATGGAAAAATAGTCTTGATAGTTTTACCCTTTACCAATTTTGGTTTCTGAATTTTCAAATTCCATGATTTTAACTCTATATTTTGGTTTTCCTCCAAAAAAGGCCAATTAGTAAAGTTTGTTATGTTTTTGAACAAATTTTCACACTTGCTTAACATGTACCATCATTTAAGGGAAAAGTCGACATTTTATCCCTCTTCCCAAATGATTCTCACTATAAATTGTTCAAACCTTATTGTAATTTACTCAATCTCATTATAAATTGCTGATGGCACATGTCGGTCAAGTACTACAAATCTGTCCAAAAACCTAACTTCCGTTATAAATTGGACTAATTTGGAAAAAAGCTAAAAATACAATGTTAAAATTTATGTATTTGAAAACATAGGGACCAAAATCGAAGTCAAGGCAAATCATAGGGAATATTTTTATAATTTTCACTAATTAATACAATTGGTAAATGCTGCAAAATCCTAATACCAAAACTATTTTCCATTAAATCGAACAGAAATACTCTTATACTATTTTACACCACGTCCCATTTTTTACTACATGCATACGTATTTATATATAGATATATTTATATTTGCGTGCTTAAAAAAAAAAATAGGGTGGCTGGCTGCTTCTAGGCCATTCCATATTGGGGCACCCTAGAAGGGGTCCCATTTGTGGGTTGAGATGTTGGCTGTGGTCAACCCCTAACACACTCTCTCACACACACACTTTGACCACCAAGTCCAGCACCAGTTGAATCAAGATGGAGAGAGAAGAAAGAGAGAATACATGCAAATTGATGGAAACGGAGTGTAATAGAAGGATATTTGTATTTTTTTTGCCAAATCAATGGGAGGGGATTGAAAATATGGAGTGTAAAAAAGATATAATTTAACGGTAAGACTTAAATCAATGCATTGCATCCGGTAAGCGTTGGTTGTACCTCAATCACTAAGTCAAACCTAATTTACGAACACAAAAGGATCAAGGGGAAGTTAATTGATTGTGCTCACCTCAACCATTTTGATTATTTAAATTGTTTATTTTGTAGTCTTTATTAAGAAAAATTTATACAAAAAGTCATGTTAATCGGATAT
>BRYE01000021.1:17222447-17224947 GCA_030159115.1 Actinidia arguta var. hypoleuca
AAGTGGGTGAAAGCTATACCGGCGCATACCAATGACCATGCTGCTGTGGTCAAATTCTTAAAGGAATACATTTTCTCTAAGTTTGGTATGTCCGCTATCATTAGTGATGGTTTTTCACTTTTATAATTGATCTCTAAGTCTCTTAATGAGAAAGTACGGGGTGATTCATAAGATTTATACACCTTATCATCCCCAAGTACAAGGCCCAGTTGAGTTAACAAATAGGGAGATCAAACAAGTCCTTGAGAAAACTATCAGCCCTAATCATAAGAATTGGTCCTTGCGGTTAGTGGATGCATTATGGGCATATAAGACTGCATACAAGACCATCCTAAGGTCATCTCCATATAGACTTGTGTATGGAAAGGTGTACCACCACCCAGTTGAAATAAAACACAAGGCATATTAGGCAATTTGCCAATATAACATGAGTCTTGATAAGGCAGGTCCATTACGACAATTGTAACTCAACGAACTAAAAGAGATACGTAATGACGCTTATGAAAATGCAAAAAATCTCAAAAGAAAAGATGAAGTCTATGCATTATCAACATATCTTGCGTAAATCTTTTGAAGTTGGTCAAAAAGTCCTTTTATATAATTATCAGTTACTCTTATTTCCGAATGAGCTTCAAAGTAGATGGGTCAGACATTTCATTTTTTGAGATGTCTCACTTCATGGGGTAGTTAAAATCCAAAATCCCAAAAATAATAATGATTTTAAAGTCAATGGGCATCGATTGAAGCCCTATCTTGAGCTTAAATAGGGAGAAGTTGAGTGTGTAGATCTACGTGATCAACCACCTTTTGAATGAATTGAGAACCAATGCCTTCCATGTATGTTGTATAATAAGTGCTTAGGTTAAGTCAAATCGGGGATAGTTTAAACTTAGTTGGGGGAAGGCCCCATCCATCGTCGTGTCATTTTGTTTTTCTTCGCCTTTCGGTGAATGCTCATCTCTAGTTGGGGGAGAACTTCATAATGCATAAATTTTTTTAGGATAGTTTAGTTTTTGGTCATATGGTTCTTTATTTTATATTTTATGTTTTTAGCATTTAGGATAATGGATAGGTTATGGTAGAAAATATTCAAAAAAATAATAGCCTTAGTGTTCGAACGCCCCTGCACAGTATTCGAACGAACAAAGCCTCATCAAGAATGAAGAAACTAAGTTTTTCCTTGGTGTTTGAATGCCCCTGAACAACGTTCGAATGCCCAACCCAGGAAGTGTTTTTAAAAAGTCCTAATTAGGATAGGTTATGAACATACACACACACACTAGCATTACAAGCACTGCTTGATAGAGAGAGAAAAAGGACAGACTTGGTGATTTTAAGTGTAAAGTCTCAAAATTTTCAAATTCCATCAACTCTTCATCAAATTAAGGTAATCTCATACCCATAATTTCCTAGTTTGAATTGGTAGCATGCTTAAAGAGATCTAGGGTTTCATTTGGCATATTTTTCAAGTGCTCACCATCTAGATGCATAATCTCACAAACATGCACACTAAAACTTGTCTATGTTTATCAATGAGTGTTGTGGGCTTGCTCAATTATTTTTGACAAAGATTTGAGGAAAATCAATGGTTTAAACTTCCTTGAAGAACTTAGTTTTGGTTTATGCCCACCAAGTGTTCGACAAAATACTCCAATGACCAAATTGTTCAAATTAAGAGGGGATTGAATCCCAAATACATCATAGATGTAAATCATAGGAATTTAGGAGCATTGGCTTAACAAAATCATGCGTGAAACCTTAACTTTGCACTATGCCCACCAAGTGTTCGATAAAATACCCAAATGAGCAGGAAATGTTACATTGACAATATAAGGTTAAGGATTATTATTTGTAGGCTTAGTTGCTTTAAATAGACACCATTTTAAGTACATTGGCACCAAAGATTGCGTTGTGCACAATCAAATGTCTCTCGGGGTTCATAGACCAATGGGACACAATGTATAGGCATATCACCTCGTATTGCATAATCGCATTGATTGTGACTTGTTTGTGATTGTGGGTATTTGTTAATGTTTTGAGTATTATGGAAATAAGGAGTAGTAGAGGAGATAGACTCGGGGGTTAGGGTAAGCAATCCAAGCACAAGGAGAAATAAAAGGCGGCATTTAACTCAGAGTACGATAATACCCAATTCACTGGTAAATTAGAAGAAAAGTTTTACAACTGAGTATGGGTAAGAAATGGGGCGGTAATAGAAAGAGAATTCGATTTAAACTTATTCGAGGAGTTAAGCTTTGGGTATTTTCATGAGTTTGCAAATCGAGGATGGTTAAACTTAGCAAGTTTTAAGGCAGAGTCTATCCTTACTTTGTGTCAAGAGTTCATGTTTAACATTAAACATAAACCAGTAATAAAGAAAGGGAGAGAAAAGATTTTAAATTGGGTTAGGGGGAAGAAATTGGTAGTGACCCCGAATACTTTTGCTGAAATCTTTGATATTCCCCGAGTTGAGAACCCTAATTTTGCTTTTCCTGATATT
>BRYE01000021.1:17229947-17232447 GCA_030159115.1 Actinidia arguta var. hypoleuca
TTAATTCAATTTAGTTTTTCGTTCGATAATTCGTAGTTTTCTACTCTTTTTATGTTTTTATTTGTTTGTTTCTATATTTTACATTCCATGGAATTTTCAATACATAGTTATTTGCTCTCCATGGTCATGAGTGGCTAACTTTTTCCACTCGGGATCGATTATGAAGATCGATTGGGGATCGAGGATAAACAGTGGAGGTGACCTTAGTTTTAGCATTACATCTTCTTGATTCTTATTCTTCGTTCTAGATACTTTTGAAAACCTGAGTGTCCTATTATGTTCGGTAACGCTTATGCATGAATACCACACTCAGTATATACGTTTATCCATGAAATTTTAAATACATGGTTATTTGTTTTCCATGGCCATGAGTTGCTAACTTTCTCAACTTGAGATCGATTGGGGATCGAGGATGAACAATGGAGATAACTTTGATTTCACCGTTATATCTTCTTGATTCTTTTTCTTCTTCATTCTAGATACTTTCAAAAAATTGGGCATCCTATTCTGTTCGGTAATGCTTATGCATGAATACCACACTCAATATATACGTTACCTTGTAATGCTTATGCTTAAGTTGGGTTCAGTCTATGCCCTGCGAAAATCGATGATGCACGTCTTTGATTATAACAATCCGATTTATTCTAGGAGTTGAAGATTGAAAGAACTGTTGGTTCTAAAGTTAAATCTTTCGAATCTGAGACTCAGGACGTAGTCGAAGGATTTGAGTTATATGAATCCTCCATTGGAATTATGGAAAATCCGATTAAATTGGATCAATTGGTTCTGAGTTATTTTTATTATAAAATTTAAATCTGTTTTTAATTGCTTTCGTAATTTAGATTTAGTTTTAAACTTTCAAAAACTTTCAACCTTCTGATTTATTTTTATTTCTCTAGACATAGTTTCTGTCAAACAGTACAGGAAAGTAAAAAATATTTTTTTCTTGTTTCTGTAACTTGCAAACACTTTAATTTCACTAATTAAAATCATTTTCTTTTTCTCAAAACATAAATTGAAACTGAAACAGTTTATAGAAATCTGTATTTTTTTTCCAAAACAAAAAATTTAGTCCTGAACCAGTTTTCTATTCTGAAAAGAAATTTTTTTTGCAATTTGAACAGAATGAGGAAAACTATTTCTGTAACTTGCTAAAAATAATTTTCAAATTGCTAAAAACATTATATATATATATATATTCTGATCCTGAGGGACCCTCATCCTTTGTCTTTTCCATATATATATATATACATATATATTCTGATCCTGAGGGACCCTCATCCTTTGTCTTTTCCATTCATGCATCTTTTAACATGTTTTCGAATATATGTCTGACTAGTAGTCACCAAGTTTTTGTTGTGCTCAAAACGAATCATTGATCACACACACAAGACAATAAAAATTTACGTGGCTTAGTCAATGTTGCCTACATCTACGGACAGAAATCAATAATCCACTAATTGAATGAATGGACTACAAAAGGAAGAAACACACCCTCTCAACTCACTCTCTCTCACGATCTCTCTCTGTATTGCCTCTCACTCTCAACTCACAGCACACACTCTCAGCCCATAATACACTACACACAAATCTCAGCACCCTGCCCCCCTTTTATAGACCAAGGGAAGGAGGTGGTAGACTTTCAATGTGAAATCTAATTGTTATCCTAATCTATCTAGGAAATAATAAGAGATAATCCCTCTCAAGACTTCTAGATAACTCAAAAGTTTCACTCTCACATGGAGACTCCATGTGAGCCAACCAGGCTTGAGTTTGGACTCATCCAAGTGGGCTTGGCTCAACATGTTTATGGCATGTTTGCCTCAATTCACTACTGTTTTATGATACAACAAAGAAATCCAGATTATTATTTTTTTCTTAGATATATCTAAACTGAAAATAGTTTTCTAAAGAAATTTTTTTTTGAAAACAATCAACAACTGGAATTAGAATAGTTTTTTTTTAAAAAAAAAACTATAATTTTTTCCTTAGCAATAAAAAAAATTCAGAAACTAGATTTTGAAATCACAAAAATAGTTTTTGAAAATTGAAAAACTAAAATCTGAAAAACTGGGAATAGTTTTTTCCTTTTTTTCAGAAACAGTTGCTGAACTGTTACTATTTCTGGATAGTTTATGAAAAAATTAAAATTATTCTGATTTTAACATAAAAAATTCTTGTTGGTTTCTTGAAATAGTTGTTGGACTAGACAATTTTAAAATCAGAAACTGGACAATTTTCTGAAGAAAAAAATATAAAAATATAAAAAACTAATTCTCTTTTCCATTTGTTCAAACATAATTCATACTAGTTTATGTAGAAATCATTTACTAAAATTTAATTGCCGATCAAAAAATCTTGCTTAAGTTTGTTGGGAAAAATAATTTGATAAATACAGAATTCCAAATAATAATTTTATTCATTTTCAATAAATTGTAATTACATAAAAAAATTGCAAAAACTGAATAAAAGAAATACAAACAAAAAATTGAACCAAGTC
>BRYE01000021.1:17242447-17249947 GCA_030159115.1 Actinidia arguta var. hypoleuca
ATTTTATAAGAATTATATGGCCGATAATTTATCCACTTCTATATCGAGTTCTTTGCATATTTCTGATATTCAGAATATTGATAATGATGAATCAGTTAAAAATACTGATCTTATTGAATATGAAAATATTAAAGAACAATTAAACAAGTGGACAATTCCATTAGTCCAACCAAGTACTATATATAGGAAAGGTTTATTTGAACTAAGAAGCAGTATGGCTGTTAAAACCATGGAACAGACCTTAAGTGTAGGTCCTGATAATGAAAGTATAAATTTAATTAAACCTCATGATATTATTAGATATAGAGGGAAATATAAATTTATGCATATTGGGTTGGTTCAAATAGCTTTTAAACCATTAACTTTATTAGGTTTAAATGCATGTATACAAGCAACTTTAAGAGATGCTAGATGTTTGAGCTGGACTCCATCCATAATGGGTGCTGTTGAGACTAGTTTAAGTCACGGTCCAGTATATTTTAATGTTTATCCTAATTTAACTTTGTCTTTAACTGATAGACATATATGTGAATCTGTTCAGTTAAAACTATTAACTAAAGGATATGATTTCCTACCAGGAGCAGAAACTGTAGCTGTTATTTACAGAGTGTATTTTAAATTAATGAATACATTAACTCCTAATATTAAACAAGTTGGAAATCAATTAGGATATACTACTCTGATAGAGTCAAATATGTTAAACACATCTTTTACAGCAACTAATAAGTTGATAAAATGGGAAAATATTGATTTTCCAGAAAGATGGACTATTCAGAGGGCTATACCTCCTAAACCTATTATACATAGGGATATTGAATCAATAGTTGAAAATATTGATGGCGAGGTTTTCCTTAATTTTAGGAAAAATTTGCCTAAATTAAATAGAAGTTATTCTATTAATAATATAGAAATACCTTATAAGGTTTCAATTCCTTCATCTAGTGCTAGACCATCTACGGCTAGTAATGTATCAGAAAGTGATATGGATGATAATATATCTTTAGAAGGTATTAGGATATCTCCTAATAAAATTCCCCATGGAGTTTACAAAGAGCCGAATATTCCTTCTGCTAGTGAAATAAATTTTCAAATATGATTAATTCTCTTTTTGATATTGATGGTTCAGACCATCATTTATTAGTAGATTATTGTAAAGATATTCTTAGACAACCTAAGTATTCAGGTTTTTTAAGAATGTATAAAAATTTTAATAAGGAATTTATTAAAAAAATGAAAGATGAATATTATTTACATCTCCAAACTATTAGGAAAGTTATACCTTTTCCTGAATGGTTTATAAAGAAACATTATGGTCAGTATCACTTTGACTTTTTGGAACAACATGGATATTCCAATGATAATATTAATAGTGTCTGTGTATTAACTGATTTTGAATGTGAATGGAAATTGATTGGAGGAAAAACTCTTACATCAGTTTATCCACCTTCCAATTTCACTCTTGAATATGGTCAGAATTCACAAGGTAATGAATATACCATTGAAGCTAGTGCTTTTAAGCTTCCAGTGGGTAATTTTGAATCTATTATAAAACAAAATAACTGGACTAATGTTAATGTTCAGATTATAGGGAAACAACTTTCAAGAGTTGAAGAAAATATTGTTTCTGTACAAAATAAAATAGATAAAATGACTCCTATATTTAAAAAAGAAGAAGTCATAGAAAAATCTAAAGAAGTTAAAAGATTAGAACCTGTCTGTGTTAAACCACCTATCAAGGTTGATAACATTAATTATAGAAATGAAAAAGAATATAATGAATTCTTATTAGAATTACAGAATAAACTCAAAAGTCTTCAAATTAATATGTTAAAATTTGATCTTAAAAATATAGATCATATTGAAGATGTAGAAAAAATATTTTTAGATCTTCAAGATAACAGTAATGATTTATATAAAATAAAGTATAAAGACTTTAATAGTGATATAAAATATAGACAAGGTTTAAATACCAGTGTAGGAGGATCAGGAAGGCATTATTATCCTAGGCCTACTCCTCCTGATATATTATTTGAGGAAACTCCTCAACATGATCAAAGATTTTTCCAAGGTAGTGAACTTTACTGCTGGGAAATTGATGGTAAATCTGATTTTCTTATCATGAATACTATTCATGAAATGATGATATATGCTACTGCCTGTAAAAACAGGAATAATGATGATAAAAAATGTGCTCTTATGATTATATCAGGATTCACAGGAATATTAAGAGGTTGGTGGGATAATTATCTAAATGAGTCCCAAAGAAATGAAGTTCTTAATGCGGTAAAAACTGAAGTAGATCAGAATAATCAACCTATTGTGGTTTCTGATGCTGTCTATACTCTTGTGCATGCTATTATATTCCATTTTATGGGAGCAGTCTCTAATAATGATGAGAGTCAAAGATATATGTTGCAAAATCTAAAGTGCTTATCTTTAGCACATTTTAGATGGTATAATGATGTTTTCTTATCTAAAGTTTTGATGAGAAATGATGCTAATTCTTTTTATTGGAAGGCTAAATATGTTGATGGCCTACCAAAGTTATTTGCTGAAAGAGTTCGCAACTCTTTGCGGGGTATAAATGGAGATATTGATTACAATGATTATACTTATGGTCAATTAAAATCTGCTATTATAACTGAAGGATTAAATCTTTGTAATGATTTAAAATTACAAAAACAATTAAAGAAACAAAACTTGAATAATAGAAAAGAATTAGGAGAGTTTTGTGATCAATTTGCTGTTAATGATCCTAAGATAAATTATCCTTCAAAATCTCATAAAAGAGATAAAAAAGATAAAAAGATTTATAGAAAATCTAAGAAAAAGAAGGAAAAAAGAAAGGATGACTATTATAGAAAATCTAGTCATAAGAAGGATAAAACCTCTACTTCTAAAAAAAAGTAAGAAAAGACATGTTAAATGTTTTACATGTGGAAAGTCAGGGCATTATGCAAATAGATGCAAAATGAATAAAAAGATTAATAATCTTGAAATAGAAGAAGATTTAAAATCTAAGATATTAAATTTAATTAATGAAAGTTCTTCAGAATCTGAATCTGAACCAGAGCTATCCTCTGGAGATGAGATTAATGATTTAGAAGATTATAGTTCTTCTACTAGTTCTACTAGTTCTGATAACAACTGTAAAAATAATTGTTGTTCTTTAAAATCTTTAGAAAAGATTAATGATCTTTCTATTAATGTATTGACTGATGAACAAAAGAATATCTTAGCTTTTGCTGATCGGCTTACAGATCCTTTATTAAAAAAAGAGTTTATTGAATCTCATATAAAGGATACATCTGATAATTTCAAAGGATATACTTTAAATGAATGTTTAAAAAGACTAGAAAGTAAGAAAAATTCTAGACCAACTAATGTTGATGACTTAAAGTTTGAAATTAATAATCTTAAAGAAGAAATTAGAATTCTTAAAGAAAGACAAGATTCAACAGATATGCTGTTAGAAATTATAAAAAATAAAATTGATAAAAGGAAACAGGTTATTATAAAAGAACCTATGATTGATGAGGGTACTTCCTATGAGAATCCCTCTGAAGAATTATTTAATGATGTTTTAGTAATAAATCATATTCCTTATCAGAAATGGTTTATTAAGGTAGATCTTGTTATTCATAATGAATATGTTATTGAAGGTGCTATTGCATTAGTTGATAGTGGTGCAGATATGAACTGCATTCAGGAAGGATTAGTTCCTACTCAATATTTTGAGAAAACTACACAAAATCTTTCTAATGCTAGTGGAAAGAGAATGAATATTAAATATAAACTGAATAATGTTCAGATTTGTAACCAAGGTATATGTTTATCTACATCTTTTCTTTTATTAAAAGACTTGTTAAATCAGGAGATTATTTTAGGTACTCCTTTCTTACATTTAATTATGCCTATTAATAAAATTGATTCTAGTGGTATATATACTACAATAAAGAATCAAGAGATATCTTTTGAATTTATATCTTCTCCTAGATATAAGCTTATAAATAATCTTGATAATGGAATTGTTTTAAAAGAAAAACAATTAAATTATTTACAAAAAGAAATATACCTTCTTTCTATTGAAAAACAATTACAGAATAATTCTGTAAAAGAAAAGATACAAAATATTTTACAACAATTTCATAATGAAGTTTGTAGTGATGTTCCAAATGCTTTTTGGAATAGAAAAAAACATATTGTTGATCTTCCTTATGAAGCAGATTTTGATGAAAGGTTTATTCCAACCAAAGCAAGACCTGCACAAATGAAAAAAGATTATTTAGATCTTTGTCAAAAAGAAATTCAATTATTATTGGATAAAAAATTAATTAGAAAAAGTAATTCTCCTTGGAGTTGTACTGCTTTCTATGTTAATAAAAAAGCTGAACAGGAGCGAGGTGTTCCTAGATTAGTTATTAACTATAAACCACTTAATAGTGTTTTGAAATGGATTAGGTATCCTATTCCTAATAAAAAAGATTTACTTGACAGATTAAATTCTGCTACTATATTCTCTAAATTTGATTTAAAATCTGGATATTGGCAGATTCAAGTAAATGAAAAGGACAGGTATAAAACTGCCTTTGTGGTTCCATTTGGGCATTATGAATGGAATGTTATGCCTTTTGGTCTGAAGAATGCCCCTTCAGAATTTCAAAATATTATGAATGAAATCTTTAATCCATATTCGGAATTCTCTATTGTTTATATAGATGACGTTTTGGTCTTTTCTAATAGTATTGACCAACATTTTAAACATTTAAGAATAATTAAAGATGTAATTAAAAGAAATGGTTTAGTTTTATCAGCCCCAAAATTAAAACTATTCCAAACTAATGTTAGATTTTTAGGTCATAATATTAATCAAGGAAATATTATTCCTATAGATAGAAGTATTGAATTCGCTTCTAAATTTCCTGACGTTATTACAGATAAAACTCAACTTCAAAGATTTTTAGGAAGTTTAAATTATATTGCAGATTATTATCCCAATCTGTCTCAAGATGCAGCTATTCTGTATTCCAGATTAAAGAAAGAGCCATCCCCATGGACAGAAGAGCATAGTAATGCTGTGCGAAAAATTAAATTAAAAGTTAAACAGCTTCCTTGCTTATCTTTAGCAAGAACCAATTGGAAGAAGGTTGTTGAAACCGATGCTTCCAACATCGGTTATGGAGGTATTTTAAAACAAATAAATCCTGAAACTAAAAAGGAAGAACTTATACGTTTTACTTCAGGAATGTGGAAATCCGCACAGATAAATTATTTTACTATTAAAAAAGAAATGTTATCTGTTGTCAAATGCATTTCTAAATTTCAGGATGATTTATTAAATCAGACTTTTATATTAAGAGTTGATTGTTCAGCGATTAAACAGGTTTTGAAAAAAGATGTTAAAAATCTTGCATCTAAACAAATATTTGCTAGATGGCAGGCTGAATTATCTTCTTTTGATTTTGAGATTGAGTATATTAAAGGGGATACTAACTCTCTCCCTGATTTTCTTACCAGGGAATTTCTGCAGGGTCAATATGATTGACACCAGAGTTCAGAAAAAATTAAACTCTTTAATATCTGAAATTGATATTATCAAACAAAGAAATAATTTTCTTTGGCATAGTAGCTATAGTTCGAATAACCAACATTATAAGGATATAAAAGAGATTTGTGAAAATAATGACAAAATTAAAGCTTTAAAAGCTAAAATTTCTAAGTTATATATAACTTATTCCCAGTAAATTTTATTATGATTGATAGTAAAATCCAAAAGAAAATTAATATTTTATTATCTAAAATTGATAATTTAGAACAAAGAAATAATTTTCTTTGGGATAAACCAGGAGAAGGATATCTTCAATTTTGTAAAGATTTATATGAAATTGAAGATAATGAAGAAAAAATAATTGATTTAAAAAATCAAATTTCAAGGTTATATATAACCTATTCAAAATAATTTTCAATGATTTCTAATAAGAATATTAAAGTTCTTAATAAACAAATTAAGCATATGGAATCTATGGATAATGCCATTAAATGGGAAGAGGTTTCTATTAAAAGAGGTAATAATAAACCTACTACTCATCATCTCGAAAAATTATATTTTCAATTATGGAAAGATAGATCTTTAAGAAAAGTTAGAAAGTTACTTATCACTCAAGAAAGTAACAAAAGTATATCCTCTGTATATGAGGATCATTATCACTAATTATGATCTGTGATAAAGACAGAAGAAAAATAAATAAAATTTTAAAAGAGATTAAATCTCTTGAAGGTAAATTTCTTGTTTTTAGCAACATAGATATTTCTGATAGTTGCTTTACAGATGATGTATTCATTAATGAATTCAAGCAAATGTGTTCTATTCGTTCACAAATACAAGATCTTAAAGATCAATTAGCCAGATTATATGTTATTCATGCCTGATATATTAATCAGTGTATTTCTGTATATTATGCAGAATATGGCTTCCTCTAATAGAGGACGAGGATCAACCTCTTATAGAGGTGGAACCAGAGGGGGTAGAGGCAGGGGAAGATTATATCTTCCAGAAACTAACAGTTATACTGATAGTGAAGGCTTCACTATGGTGGGGAAAAAAGGAGGTCATATTGGATCATCCTCTTCTAGTGGAGATAAAGCTCCGCAATCTATGGCTGATATAGTGGCCAAAGATGAAATGACAGATTATATCTGTAAACATCAATCTATTCATGTTTGTCATATTGAAAAAGAAGATTATCATCTTCTGGACGATCCATTACAGATCAGAAAGGCTTATTTGCATCCTTTCCAGATACCTACCTTATCAGGTAAACCAAGGGGATATTTTGAGACAATTCTCCACCTCTCGGATAGTATGACTATTACGCATACAAGAGAAAATTCTAAAGATAATAATAGTGCTATTATCTATAGCAAAGTTATTATCAGAAAAATTGTAAAGCCAGCATCTTGGGGTTTGGATCTTACCTCTGCCAAGACTGTTAAACTTGGAGATAATTCCTATAATTATAATTATTGGGATTATCAAATGGGTTTTCATCATTTGTTTTCTTATCAGAATCCAAAAAATAAACATACTTGGTTTATTAAACTTTGCCCCCAAATATTGAAGATGGGGACATCCTTACCCATGTGGTTTTTGGATTGGTGGACCATATATGGACCAGTTAAAGGAATTCTTCCTTCGAATATTGTCGAAGCAATGAATAGATGGGAAAAATGGCATCCTCTTATTAGAGGAAAAGAAGATCTTTGGGAAGAATATAGTCTCATCCTTTTATTTATAGAATATGGTATTCCATGGATATTAAAATGGGACTTCTGTATTGAGAAGGATCGTGAATTAAAAGGATATTCTCTTAAAAGAGAATTTTGGACTAGATGGTGGAATAATTTCCCCAAGAAAGATATTGAAGATCTGTATAATCAGATAAACAAGAAGGCTGATGAGTATTTCTCACAATACCAAGTTGACAAAGAGGAAGTCTCTTC
>BRYE01000021.1:17254947-17262447 GCA_030159115.1 Actinidia arguta var. hypoleuca
AGAGACTGCTCCCATAAAATGGAATATAATAGCATGCACAAGAGTATAGACAGCATCAGAAACCACAATAGGTTGATTATTCTGATCTACTTCAGTTTTTACCGCATTAAGAACTTCATTTCTTTGGGACTCATTTAGATAATTATCCCACCAACCTCTTAATATTCCTGTGAATCCTGATATAATCATAAGAGCACATTTTTTATCATCATTATTCCTGTTTTTACAGGCAGTAGCATATATCATCATTTCATGAATAGTATTCATGATAAGAAAATCAGATTTACCATCAATTTCCCAGCAGTAAAGTTCACTACCTTGGAAAAATCTTTGATCATGTTGAGGAGTTTCCTCAAATAATATATCAGGAGGAGTAGGCCTAGGATAATAATGCCTTCCTGATCCTCCTACACTGGTATTTAAACCTTGTCTATATTTTATATCACTATTAAAGTCTTTATACTTTATTTTATATAAATCATTACTGTTATCTTGAAGATCTAAAAATATTTTTTCTACATCTTCAATATGATCTATATTTTTAGGATCAAATTTTAACATATTAATTTGAAGACTTTTGAGTTTATTCTGTAATTCTAATAAGAATTCATTATATTCTTTTTCATTTCTATAATTAATGTTATCAACCTTGATAGGTGGTTTAACACAGACAGGTTCTAATCTTTTAACTTCTTTAGATTTTTCTATGACTTCTTCTTTTTTAAATATAGGAGTCATTTTATCTATTTTATTTTGTACAGAAACAATATTTTCTTCAACTCTTGAAAGTTGTTTCCCTATAATCTGAACATTAACATTAGTCCAGTTATTTTGTTTTATAATAGATTCAAAATTACCCACTGGAAGCTTAAAAGCACTAGCTTCAATGGTATATTCATTACCTTGTGAATTCTGACCATATTCAAGAGTGAAATTGGAAGGTGGATAAACTGATGTAAGAGTTTTTCCTCCAATCAATTTCCATTCACATTCAAAATCAGTTAATACACAGACACTATTAATATTATCATTGGAATATCCATGTTGTTCCAAAAAGTCAAAGTGATACTGACCATAATGTTTCTTTATAAACCATTCAGGAAAAGGTATAACTTTCCTAATAGTTTGGAGATGTAAATAATATTCATCTTTCATTTTTTTAATAAATTCCTTATTAAAATTTTTATACATTCTTAAAAAACCTGAATACTTAGGTTGTCTAAGAATATCTTTACAATAATCTACTAATAAATGATGGTCTGAACCATCAATATCAAAAAGAGAATTAATCATATTTGAAAATTTATTTCACTAGCAGAAGGAATATTCTGCTCTTTGTAAACTCCATGGGGAATTTTATTAGGAGATATCCTAATACCTTCTAAAGATATATTATCATCCATATCACTTTCTGATACATTACTAGCCGTAGATGGTCTAGCACTAGATGAAGGAATTGAAACCTTATAAGGTATTTCTATATTATTAATAGAATAACTTCTATTTAATTTAGGCAAATTTTTCCTAAAATTAAGGAAAACCTCGCCATCAATATTTTCAACTATTGATTCAATATCCCTATGTATAATAGGTTTAGGAGGTATAGCCCTCTGAATAGTCCATCTTTCTGGAAAATCAATATTTTCCCATTTTATCAACTTATTAGTTGCTGTAAAAGATGTGTTTAACATATTTGACTCTATCAGAGTAGTATATCCTAATTGATTTCCAACTTGTTTAATATTAGGAGTTAATGTATTCATTAATTTAAAATACACTCTGTAAATAACAGCTACAGTTTCTGCTCCTGGTAGGAAATCATATCCTTTAGTTAATAGTTTTAACTGAACAGATTCACATATATGTCTATCAGTTAAAGACAAAGTTAAATTAGGATAAACATTAAAATATATTGGACCGTGACTTAAACTAGTCTCAACAGCACCCATTATGGATGGAGTCCAGCTCAAACATCTAGCATCTCTTAAAGTTGCTTGTATACATGCATTTAAACCTAATAAAGTTAATGGTTTAAAAGCTATTTGAACCAACCCAATATGCATAAATTTATATTTCCCTCTATATCTAATAATATCATGAGGTTTAATTAAATTTATACTTTCATTATCAGGACCTACACTTAAGGTCTGTTCCATGGTTTTAACAGCCATACTGCTTCTTAGTTCAAATAAACCTTTCCTATATATAGTACTTGGTTGGACTAATGGAATTGTCCACTTGTTTAATTGTTCTTTAATATTTTCATATTCAATAAGATCAGTATTTTTAACTGATTCATCATTATCAATATTCTGAATATCAGAAATATGTAAAGAACTCGATATAGAAGTGGATAAATTATCGGCCATATAATTCTTATAAAATCTGTTAGCCACCAGGTTTCTCTGAGTTTTTTTTTTTTTTTTTTTTTTTTTTTTTTTTTTTTTTTAATTTGATCATACTAATATGACCTTGTAGATTTACAGTATTCATTAATCTTCTTTCTTGCAGGATGAGATAAATGGATTATTTATGAATCAATAAAGATTCCTAAAATTAATCAAAAGCAGTTCCAGTCTTTATATGAGCTTAAATGGATAGCTTAAATGGACCTCAACAGCCTTTCAACGCCATCCTCGGCAAACACGGCAAAAGGGTCACCCCATCTATCACCCAGCTCACTTTAAGACTATTGACATACTAACTGATTAATTTTAACTGGAATAATCCTTCCCAAGCCTATCAAAGATGGAAGATTATGATACTGTTAAACCGTCACAGGGGATCATATATGTATGACCTTTTATGTACAGAATATTAAAAGTACATAAATGTAAACTATATTAGTAACATAATTAATGAACCTCAGAGAGGTACCTGTTATGGCTAACAGAAGGCGTTAGCCGACTATCATTGCGATCCTACAATGGCTCTGATACCAATTTTAAGCGGAAACTCCAATGTATGAAAACAAACTTTTATTGAAGAAGAAGAAAAATATTACAAGAGAGAGAGAGAGAGAGATGCCAAGCTCGTTCTGCCCTCACATATGGGGAGGGACTCCCTTATATAGAGAGAAAGGAATCAATCCGGGTGCTCATTGGGCCCCATCGATCAATTGATTGCTTTCTTTACATAAAGAAAAAGAAAAGAAAACAGTAAAAGAGGCAGTAATAATTCTGCCAACACAAACATCCCATGTGGAATATATTCCACCGACACAAGATTACAAAAAACTTTATAAAAGCTGTAATTATGGTTTGACGCGTGATCGACGTCTTCTGTCTTCATTAATTGAATTCCAGAATCGAGATAATTCTGCATATTCAGCATCATCATGATTAAATTCTTCATCATCAGGGTCCTGAGATTCCCCTGCGAGAATGTCTCCTTCTGAATCAATATCTTCCTTACCAGCAGATCCCATAGATGAATCCTCCTTGATAAAGTTCTGGGCAAATTGGTCTTTGAAGAAAAACATACATTTCTTCATTAACTCATACTCAGAAATATCTGGTTGTTCTGATTTAATCTGGTTCTTTAAAAGATCAAATGGATTTAAAGAAGATTTTGTGAGGAAAGAAGAGACTTCCTCTTTGTCAACTTGGTATTGTGAGAAATACTCATCAGCCTTCTTGTTTATCTGATTATACAGATCTTCAATATCTTTCTTGGGGAAATTATTCCACCATCTAGTCTAAAATTCTCTTTTAAGAGAATATCCTTTTAATTCACGATCCTTCTCAATACAGAAGTCCCATTTTAATATCCATGGAATACCATATTCTATAAATAAAAGGATGAGACTATATTCTTCCCAAAGATCTTCTTTTCCTCTAATAAGAGGATGCCATTTTTCCCATCTATTCATTGCTTCGACAATATTCGAAGGAAGAATTCCTTTAACTGGTCCATATATGGTCCACCAATCCAAAAACCACATGGGTAAGGATGTCCCCATCTTCAATATTTGGGGGCAAAGTTTAATAAACCAAGTATGTTTATTTTTTGGATTCTGATAAGAAAACAAATGATGAAAACCCATTTGATAATCCCAATAATTATAATTATAGGAATTATCTCCAAGTTTAACAGTCTTGGCAGAGGTAAGATCCAAACCCCAAGATGCTGGCTTTACAATTTTTCTGATAATAACTTTGCTATAGATAATAGCACTATTATTATCTTTAGAATTTTCTCTTGTATGCGTAATAGTCATACTATCCGAGAGGTGGAGAATTGTCTCAAAATATCCCCTTGGTTTACCTGATAAGGTAGGTATCTGGAAAGGATGCAAATAAGCCTTTCTGATCTGTAATGGATCGTCCAGAAGATGATAATCTTCTTTTTCAATATGACAAACATGAATAGATTGATGTTTACAGATATAATCTGTCATTTCATCTTTGGCCACTATATCAGCCATAGATTGCGGAGCTTTATCTCCACTTCAGAAACTGTAGCTGTTATTTACAGAGTGTATTTTAAATTAATGAATACATTAACTCCTAATATTAAACAAGTTGGAAATCAATTAGGATATACTACTCTGATAGAGTCAAATATGTTAAACACATCTTTTACAGCAACTAATAAGTTGATAAAATGGGAAAATATTGATTTTCCAGAAAGATGGACTATTCAGAGGGCTATACCTCCTAAACCTATTATACATAGGGATATTGAATCAATAGTTGAAAATATTGATGGCGAGGTTTTCCTTAATTTTAGGAAAAATTTGCCTAAATTAAATAGAAGTTATTCTATTAATAATATAGAAATACCTTATAAGGTTTCAATTCCTTCATCTAGTGCTAGACCATCTACGGCTAGTAATGTATCAGAAAGTGATATGGATGATAATATATCTTTAGAAGGTATTAGGATATCTCCTAATAAAATTCCCCATGGAGTTTACAAAGAGCAGAATATTCCTTCTGCTAGTGAAATAAATTTTCAAATATGATTAATTCTCTTTTTGATATTGATGGTTCAGACCATCATTTATTAGTAGATTATTGTAAAGATATTCTTAGACAACCTAAGTATTCAGGTTTTTTAAGAATGTATAAAAATTTTAATAAGGAATTTATTAAAAAAATGAAAGATGAATATTATTTACATCTCCAAACTATTAGGAAAGTTATACCTTTTCCTGAATGGTTTATAAAGAAACATTATGGTCAGTATCACTTTGACTTTTTGGAACAACATGGATATTCCAATGATAATATTAATAGTGTCTGTGTATTAACTGATTTTGAATGTGAATGGAAATTGATTGGAGGAAAAACTCTTACATCAGTTTATCCACCTTCCAATTTCACTCTTGAATATGGTCAGAATTCACAAGGTAATGAATATACCATTGAAGCTAGTGCTTTTAAGCTTCCAGTGGGTAATTTTGAATCTATTATAAAACAAAATAACTGGACTAATGTTAATGTTCAGATTATAGGGAAACAACTTTCAAGAGTTGAAGAAAATATTGTTTCTGTACAAAATAAAATAGATAAAATGACTCCTATATTTAAAAAAGAAGAAGTCATAGAAAAATCTAAAGAAGTTAAAAGATTAGAACCTGTCTGTGTTAAACCACCTATCAAGGTTGATAACATTAATTATAGAAATGAAAAAGAATATAATGAATTCTTATTAGAATTACAGAATAAACTCAAAAGTCTTCAAATTAATATGTTAAAATTTGATCCTAAAAATATAGATCATATTGAAGATGTAGAAAAAATATTTTTAGATCTTCAAGATAACAGTAATGATTTATATAAAATAAAGTATAAAGACTTTAATAGTGATATAAAATATAGACAAGGTTTAAATACCAGTGTAGGAGGATCAGGAAGGCATTATTATCCTAGGCCTACTCCTCCTGATATATTATTTGAGGAAACTCCTCAACATGATCAAAGATTTTTCCAAGGTAGTGAACTTTACTGCTGGGAAATTGATGGTAAATCTGATTTTCTTATCATGAATACTATTCATGAAATGATGATATATGCTACTGCCTGTAAAAACAGGAATAATGATGATAAAAAATGTGCTCTTATGATTATATCAGGATTCACAGGAATATTAAGAGGTTGGTGGGATAATTATCTAAATGAGTCCCAAAGAAATGAAGTTCTTAATGCGGTAAAAACTGAAGTAGATCAGAATAATCAACCTATTGTGGTTTCTGATGCTGTCTATACTCTTGTGCATGCTATTATATTCCATTTTATGGGAGCAGTCTCTAATAATGATGAGAGTCAAAGATATATGTTGCAAAATCTAAAGTGCTTATCTTTAGCACATTTTAGATGGTATAATGATGTTTTCTTATCTAAAGTTTTGATGAGAAATGATGCTAATTCTTTTTATTGGAAGGCTAAATATGTTGATGGCCTACCAAAGTTATTTGCTGAAAGAGTTCGCAACTCTTTGCGGGGTATAAATGGAGATATTGATTACAATGATTATACTTATGGTCAATTAAAATCTGCTATTATAACTGAAGGATTAAATCTTTGTAATGATTTAAAATTACAAAAACAATTAAAGAAACAAAACTTGAATAATAGAAAAGAATTAGGAGAGTTTTGTGATCAATTTGCTGTTAATGATCCTAAGATAAATTATCCTTCAAAATCTCATAAAAGAGATAAAAAAGATAAAAAGATTTATAGAAAATCTAAGAAAAAGAAGGAAAAAAGAAAGGATGACTATTATAGAAAATCTAGTCATAAGAAGGATAAAACCTCTACTTCTAAAAAAAGTAAGAAAAGACATGTTAAATGTTTTACATGTGGAAAGTCAGGGCATTATGCAAATAGATGCAAAATGAATAAAAAGATTAATAATCTTGAAATAGAAGAAGATTTAAAATCTAAGATATTAAATTTAATTAATGAAAGTTCTTCAGAATCTGAATCTGAACCAGAGCTATCCTCTGGAGATGAGATTAATGATTTAGAAGATTATAGTTCTTCTACTAGTTCTACTAGTTCTGATAACAACTGTAAAAATAATTGTTGTTCTTTAAAATCTTTAGAAAAGATTAATGATCTTTCTATTAATGTATTGACTGATGAACAAAAGAATATCTTAGCTTTTGCTGATCGGCTTACAGATCCTTTATTAAAAAAAGAGTTTATTGAATCTCATATAAAGGATACATCTGATAATTTCAAAGGATATACTTTAAATGAATGTTTAAAAAGACTAGAAAGTAAGAAAAATTCTAGACCAACTAATGTTGATGACTTAAAGTTTGAAATTAATAATCTTAAAGAAGAAATTAGAATTCTTAAAGAAAGACAAGATTCAACAGATATGCTGTTAGAAATTATAAAAAATAAAATTGATAAAAGGAAACAGGTTATTATAAAAGAACCTATGATTGATGAGGGTACTTCCTATGAGAATCCCTCTGAAGAATTATTTAATGATGTTTTAGTAATAAATCATATTCCTTATCAGAAATGGTTTATTAAGGTAGAT
>BRYE01000021.1:17264947-17272447 GCA_030159115.1 Actinidia arguta var. hypoleuca
TAAGAAAAGTTAGAAAGTTACTTATCACTCAAGAAAGTAACAAAAGTATATCCTCTGTATATGAGGATCATTATCACTAATTATGATCTGTGATAAAGACAGAAGAAAAATAAATAAAATTTTAAAAGAGATTAAATCTCTTGAAGGTAAATTTCTTGTTTTTAGCAACATAGATATTTCTGATAGTTGCTTTACAGATGATGTATTCATTAATGAATTCAAGCAAATGTGTTCTATTCGTTCACAAATACAAGATCTTAAAGATCAATTAGCCAGATTATATGTTATTCATGCCTGATATATTAATCAGTGTATTTCTGTATATTATGCAGAATATGGCTTCCTCTAATAGAGGACGAGGATCAACCTCTTATAGAGGTGGAACCAGAGGGGGTAGAGGCAGGGGAAGATTATATCTTCCAGAAACTAACAGTTATACTGATAGTGAAGGCTTCACTATGGTGGGGAAAAAAGGAGGTCATATTGGATCATCCTCTTCTAGTGGAGATAAAGCTCCGCAATCTATGGCTGATATAGTGGCCAAAGATGAAATGACAGATTATATCTGTAAACATCAATCTATTCATGTTTGTCATATTGAAAAAGAAGATTATCATCTTCTGGACGATCCATTACAGATCAGAAAGGCTTATTTGCATCCTTTCCAGATACCTACCTTATCAGGTAAACCAAGGGGATATTTTGAGACAATTCTCCACCTCTCGGATAGTATGACTATTACGCATACAAGAGAAAATTCTAAAGATAATAATAGTGCTATTATCTATAGCAAAGTTATTATCAGAAAAATTGTAAAGCCAGCATCTTGGGGTTTGGATCTTACCTCTGCCAAGACTGTTAAACTTGGAGATAATTCCTATAATTATAATTATTGGGATTATCAAATGGGTTTTCATCATTTGTTTTCTTATCAGAATCCAAAAAATAAACATACTTGGTTTATTAAACTTTGCCCCCAAATATTGAAGATGGGGACATCCTTACCCATGTGGTTTTTGGATTGGTGGACCATATATGGACCAGTTAAAGGAATTCTTCCTTCGAATATTGTCGAAGCAATGAATAGATGGGAAAAATGGCATCCTCTTATTAGAGGAAAAGAAGATCTTTGGGAAGAATATAGTCTCATCCTTTTATTTATAGAATATGGTATTCCATGGATATTAAAATGGGACTTCTGTATTGAGAAGGATCGTGAATTAAAAGGATATTCTCTTAAAAGAGAATTTTAGACTAGATGGTGGAATAATTTCCCCAAGAAAGATATTGAAGATCTGTATAATCAGATAAACAAGAAGGCTGATGAGTATTTCTCACAATACCAAGTTGACAAAGAGGAAGTCTCTTCTTTCCTCACAAAATCTTCTTTAAATCCATTTGATCTTTTAAAGAACCAGATTAAATCAGAACAACCAGATATTTCTGAGTATGAGTTAATGAAGAAATGTATGTTTTTCTTCAAAGACCAATTTGCCCAGAACTTTATCAAGGAGGATTCATCTATGGGATCTGCTGGTAAGGAAGATATTGATTCAGAAGGAGACATTCTCGTAGGGGAATCTCAGGACCCTGATGATGAAGAATTTAATCATGATGATGCTGAATATGCAGAATTATCTCGATTCTGGAATTCAATTAATGAAGACAGAAGACGTCGATCACGCGTCAAACCATAATTACAGCTTTTATAAAGTTTTTTGTAATCTTGTGTCGGTGGAATATATTCCACATGGGATGTTTGTGTTGGCAGAATTATTACTGCCTCTTTTACTGTTTTCTTTTCTTTTTCTTTATGTAAAGAAAGCAATCAATTGATCGATGGGGCCCAATGAGCACCCGGATTGATTCCTTTCTCTCTATATAAGGGAGTCCCTCCCCATATGTGAGGGCAGAACGAGCTTGGCATCTCTCTCTCTCTCTCTCTTGTAATATTTTTCTTCTTCTTCAATAAAAGTTTGTTTTCATACATTGGAGTTTCCGCTTAAAATTGGTATCAGAGCCATTGTAGGATCGCAATGATAGTCGGCTAACGCCTTCTGTTAGCCATAACAGGTACCTCTCTGAGGTTCATTAATTATGTTACTAATATAGTTTACATTTATGTACTTTTAATATTCTGTACATAAAAGGTCATACATATATGATCCCCTGTGACGGTTTAACAGTATCATAATCTTCCATCTTTGATAGGCTTGGGAAGGATTATTCCAGTTAAAATTAATCAGTTAGTATGTCAATAGTCTTAAAGTGAGCTGGGTGATAGATGGGGTGACCCTTTTGCCGTGTTTGCCGAGGATGGCGTTGAAAGGCTGTTGAGGTCCATTTAAGCTATCCATTTAAGCTCATATAAAGACTGGAACTGCTTTTGATTAATTTTAGGAATCTTTATTGATTCATAAATAATCCATTTATCTCATCCTGCAAGAAAGAAGATTAATGAATACTGTAAATCTACAAGGTCATATTAGTATGATCAAATTAAAAAAAAAAAAAAAAAAAAAAAAAAAAAAAAACTCAGAGAAACCTGGTGGCTAACAGATTTTATAAGAATTATATGGCCGATAATTTATCCACTTCTATATCGAGTTCTTTGCATATTTCTGATATTCAGAATATTGATAATGATGAATCAGTTAAAAATACTGATCTTATTGAATATGAAAATATTAAAGAACAATTAAACAAGTGGACAATTCCATTAGTCCAACCAAGTACTATATATAGGAAAGGTTTATTTGAACTAAGAAGTAGTATGGCTGTTAAAACCATGGAACAGACCTTAAGTGTAGGTCCTGATAATGAAAGTATAAATTTAATTAAACCTCATGATATTATTAGATATAGAGGGAAATATAAATTTATGCATATTGGGTTGGTTCAAATAGCTTTTAAACCATTAACTTTATTAGGTTTAAATGCATGTATACAAGCAACTTTAAGAGATGCTAGATGTTTGAGCTGGACTCCATCCATAATGGGTGCTGTTGAGACTAGTTTAAGTCACGGTCCAGTATATTTTAATTTATAATAGATTCAAAATTACCCACTGGAAGCTTAAAAGCACTAGCTTCAATGGTATATTCATTACCTTGTGAATTCTGACCATATTCAAGAGTGAAATTGGAAGGTGGATAAACTGATGTAAGAGTTTTTCCTCCAATCAATTTCCATTCACATTCAAAATCAGTTAATACACAGACACTATTAATATTATCATTGGAATATCCATGTTGTTCCAAAAAGTCAAAGTGATACTGACCATAATGTTTCTTTATAAACCATTCAGGAAAAGGTATAACTTTCCTAATAGTTTGGAGATGTAAATAATATGCATCTTTCATTTTTTTAATAAATTCCTTATTAAAATTTTTATACATTCTTAAAAAACCTGAATACTTAGGTTGTCTAAGAATATCTTTACAATAATCTACTAATAAATGATGGTCTGAACCATCAATATCAAAAAGAGAATTAATCATATTTGAAAATTTATTTCACTAGCAGAAGGAATATTCTGCTCTTTGTAAACTCCATGGGGAATTTTATTAGGAGATATCCTAATACCTTCTAAAGATATATTATCATCCATATCACTTTCTGATACATTACTAGCCGTAGATGGTCTAGCACTAGATGAAGGAATTGAAACCTTATAAGGTATTTCTATATTATTAATAGAATAACTTCTATTTAATTTAGGCAAATTTTTCCTAAAATTAAGGAAAACCTCGCCATCAATATTTTCAACTATTGATTCAATATCCCTATGTATAATAGGTTTAGGAGGTATAGCCCTCTGAATAGTCCATCTTTCTGGAAAATCAATATTTTCCCATTTTATCAACTTATTAGTTGCTGTAAAAGATGTGTTTAACATATTTGACTCTATCAGAGTAGTATATCCTAATTGATTTCCAACTTGTTTAATATTAGGAGTTAATGTATTCATTAATTTAAAATACACTCTGTAAATAACAGCTACAGTTTCTGCTCCTGGTAGGAAATCATATCCTTTAGTTAATAGTTTTAACTGAACAGATTCACATATATATCTATATATATTATTTATATATCTATTTTATATATATCTATATCTATATCTATATCTATATATATAGTTGGATGGGACAAAAAGCAATTGGCAGAAGGCATGAGGCGGTAGCAGTAGCATGGGCAGCAGGAAGGAAGCGTGAGGCTCTCTCACTTGGGCAGAACACTTTGAAAAAAGTAGGGCTCTGACACTTTGGAAAAAGTTGGCAAAGGCCATGATAGGGCAGCTTTATGGGAGAGTTGTTTGGATGATTTTGGTAGCTGGATGGACCTTTTAAAAAGGCCATCTGTCTCACACGGAGAGAGAGATCTGTTGGGATGAACACAGAACACTTTCACTTCCATTTTGTATTTTTCATTTTAGTAGTTTAGGTTCGTTTAGATTAGTTCGTTTAGATAATATTCAAGTTTAAGATTTGTATTTTCATATTCAATCTCTTCAATTAAAGTTTGTAAGTTCTCTTTATTTTAATTTTGTAAGTTCCATTTATATCATGCTATTTTATTTTCAGCTTATTTTTTAAAATGCATGTTTAGTTCTTAATTTTTTATTTCCTTTCTGAGTTCATATTTGTCTTGTCTACTTTAATGTTTAATGTTCATAGATGGGGATGAGTAGCTAAACTCTCCAATTTTGGGATTGATTGTGAAGACCGATTGAAGGTCTTGGATGAATAAGAGATTTGAGATTTTGGATTTTTATCATTTTTTATCTTCATTGCTCTAGAAACTATTAAAAACTTGGATGATTGATTATGTTTGACAACGCTTATGCATGTACCTAGTCTTAGTATAGGCATTGCGTGAATCGATGATATTCATCCTCGAATCTAACAACCCAATTTAACCTAGAACATGAAGTTTTTAAAGAACATGGGTTTTATTGCTAAATCTTCTGAATTCAAGACTCACGACGAAGTCAAAAGATTTGAGCTATAAACTCATCACCTTTGGAATTCTAAGAATCAAAATCGGTTGGAACAATCGATCCCGAGACCATTTCGCATTAATTTACCATCAATTTTGTTCAAGTTATTTACTGTTACTCGCTAGTTAGTTTAGATAATCAAACCACTTCCAAAACAATCAGATTTTTATTTTCTTTATTTTTACAATTTCTACACTTGCAATAAAAATCACTCTTACAAATCAGCTCTTCATCCTAGAACTAAATTTCCAGTGATCATTTTTATAACTTGTTCTATTTGTTTTATACTTTGGCTATGCACTTTTGTCTTCGGTTGACCGAACTTTTAACAGCAACAACTTTTGTGTTATTTCCTTGTTTCACTCATACGGTCGACTAACCAACTTGAATTCAAGTGTTAAACTATCACTTCTGCTATTTGTATGCATAATAACATCGAATATGACTTGTGGAGAGATTTAAATCTCACTTTAAATATGTGTTAGCCTATTTTTAAAATCATTGTTCATTTCTTTCCTTAATATGATTTTCAATAAAAAGTTTAATCTTAATTTAACTTTTAACAATTGTAATCATCAAAATTAAATAACCTTTTATTTCAACAATCTCCTACTTTTTTATGACGACACAGTTTATTTTTAAAAGTCATTATTTTGTTTTAAAAGTTTACATGCTCCCCCTTAATCAAGGCTCCCCCTTTCTTTATGCTCATAAAAAAAATTAAGTTTAACATGTTTAAGCATATTATTTTGCACATCAAGTATGGCATGATGATCTCTCACAGAATTATGACGTACATGGCAATCATTGTGTATATGTCAACATTTTCAGCAATATAGCATACTACAAGGAGCATGATTGAGCCAAACTTCAATACTTCATATCAATAAAGAAAACAACCAACTTAACTAACAAGTTCAAAAAACACAACACAAAAACAGTCTTAAAAGAAAACTAAACTAATTCTAAGAAAACTAGACTGACTTAAACAAAAAAAAACAAATTTCTTCTCCCCCTTTGGGGCATCATTAATAAGGAGGGGCACGATAAGGAGGCCGAGGAGGTCGAGGAGGAATGACATTGACACAGATATCCTTCAATTGGGTTTTAATGTTGTCCACCCTCTCCATGTATTGATGATTAAAGGTAGTTTGTTGCTCGTACAAATTTTCATGAAAATCCCCTAGCCTATCAATATACTTCTCTTGCTTCACTTGGTTTTGAAGTATTTTCTTTTGGCGCTGCTCTATTTTATCCATTGTTGCATTCAACTTTCTAAAATATTTGAGAAACCATGCCAGTGGCCCTCCTTACGATGAAGTCCCTTCTTATGCGGGTTGCCCTCCATGCATAGGATCTTCTTCATGCGTCTAATGCTCTCCATGCAATGTTTCTTCTTCTTACAATTGAAGTTGAAAGATTTGAGTATTCGTATCCTCATGGACTTCCTCAATGTGTGGTGGAGGAATCTCAAAATTGCCTTCAACCTCCACATTTTGGCAACTGCTTGCTTCGACCCCTTCGTCTTCCCCATCGATTGTATTGACACTAATTCCCCTTCTAATCATAATAATGGAGAACCCTTTCTGTATAAATTAATTTTGTTGTCCACTAACTTTCACTTAAAAGTGATGAAAAACCTTAGTTAGAAGAGCACCAAAAGGTAGGGCTCGACTACTATGGTTTCTCACATCAGGCATCTCCTTAAGTATGATGTAGTTAAGGTTCAGAGGTTCATCCATCGCAACCTTATAGATTAAGAAGGCATCCATGTTGGTTAATTGGTTTTAGTGTCCCGCATTGGGAATTATGTTGTGGGCTATGTACCTATGGAACAAGCAAAACTCTTTTTTAATTCCTTCGTTTGAGTGACCCATACAGCTCCATTTTTGGCAATTATCTCGTTCATCCTTTTCTTACTAATGTATTGATCAAGATGGCTTGGTTTGCTAATAAATATGCATTCTCTGGCATTAGCAATCCCGGTGATCTAAGACAAGATCATGGGATTGAGTTCTTTTTGCCAACTCTTGAATATATGGTGTATTCAATGTTATCTAGGTTTTCTACTTCTAGATTGTAGTAGAAAAACCTTACCAAGTTGGTGTATACGTCCTTAGGAAGAGGTCAGAATCTATTCCAACCTAGAGCGTCCATTGGGGATAGCATCTTCTGATAGTACTTGAAAGGAAAATTCCTCTCAATAGCGTCCCGTTATGATCGACCTATCCTTGAACTTTGAAAGCCACGTTTTTTGTATCTCCATTGTTTTGAACATCCGGGATTGAAGACCATCTCCATCTCTGGTTCTGCCGAATTGAAGTTCTCACCCCTCGAGTTAGAGCTGCAAATTGGGCCGGGTTGGGCTTACCCGATCCGCTACAGTAACGGACCCAACTGGCCATGGGTCAGGCTAAGCCCAACCCGCTACAGTAGTAGTCTGAATTGGGCCCAGATAGTTTGTCCATAGCTCTGCCCAGCCTGACCCATTAACTCAGACT
>BRYE01000021.1:17279947-17287447 GCA_030159115.1 Actinidia arguta var. hypoleuca
AAGTTTAGTCGACCGAACTTTTAACAACAACATCTTTTGTATTGTTTCCTTGTTTCACTCATGCCGTCGACTAACCAACTTGAGTTCAAGTATTGAACTATCACTTCTGTTATTTTTGTATGCATAATAACATCGAATATGACTTGTAGAGTGATTTAAATCTCACTTTAAATATATGTTAGCCTATTTTTAAAATCACTGTTGATTTCTTTACTTAATATAATTTTCAATAAAAAGTTTAATCTTAACTTCGCTTTTAACAATTGTAATCATCAAAATTAAATAGCGCTTTATTTCAACAAAATGCCCTTTATTTTTTTTCTTTATTATGCATGATTACAAAAATATCCTTACACGTTTGCTCATTACCGGAGTTATCCCTCCCCATACAATTAAACTTTTATTTACTTTTTTCTTTGGAGGGGTAGTTTAGAAATTTTATTGCAAAGTTGTATAGTAAAAAAAAAATGAAGTGTATAAATCACTACCCTAAAAAAATTACACTACTATTTTTTAAAATTACACAATTAGTGTATAGCTCGG
The DNA here is from genome assembly GCA_030159115.1 of Actinidia arguta var. hypoleuca. Lineage (NCBI taxonomy): Eukaryota > Viridiplantae > Streptophyta > Magnoliopsida > Ericales > Actinidiaceae > Actinidia > Actinidia arguta. The sequence continues at coordinate 17,280,491 of BRYE01000021.1, forward strand.
ATTACTACTAGTAAATAATTAAAAGAAATTATTCTAAAATTACACAATCCAATGCATAGCTCAGATTACTGCTAGGAAATAATGAGAAAAAAATCAAGATAAGTAAAATTTATTTGTTTTCTTTTCACTCTAAACACTCGTAGAGAGTCGTACAAATATGCAAGTGGTCATCTAGACAAATGGACTACCCAACTACCTATGCTTATCCTAGTTAGGACAGACTGCAATTTTCTCAATCAATGCATTTGTGTTTATTTTCAACCCAACCCAATGGGAAATGGGCCACCAATAGGAGTTGGGGGTAGGTTACTACTTATTGCCGGCATCATATGAGTCAGTTCGGTCACAGTGCTATAAAAAAAATCGTTCATTTTTTAGGTTTAATTAAGTACATAAGTTAATCAAATGATCACATGTCGAAAACAACATGATTGAATCATTTGTGATACAGTTTAATTTCAAAAATATAATTACTATTAATTTTTGTAATTTTTTATCTATTTTGAGAGTTTTAATTTTTAAGAAAACGATACGATGAATGCATTGAAATACCAATTTCAAAACATTAATAACAGATAGAAATTTTTTATTAAATTTAGAGAAGGAACATGATACAAAAATCACAAAGGATCTATGGAAATATGTTCAACCAATAATAACTGTCACGCAAAGCCAAACTGTTCACTTATGTTTGTTTTTTTGATCTGGTGGATCGATTGTGGGACCCAAAAAGTCTCACCGCTCATAAGAGTTGGCATACTCAATTCTCCAATCATACCACAACTAATTCCACTAAGTTAACTCCCAAAAGTACAAAGACAATAAAGGAGTAAAGGAGTTATTATGAGGGTATGTATTCACATGTACGCATACAAACTCAATTTCACATTTGAAGGTGACTAAACTATATTTTTTTTGGTAAGCGAATCCGCGATATTGTTCTTTGACCTTAAGTAGTTAATAGAGATAACTCCACTTTAGAGTGGTTGTCTAATGTTATTATATCTACGATAAGTATGTCTATACTTAACATTATACATAATACATTGTGTCATACTAATCGTAGATTGACTATCACAATGGATGATAATCGCAAACACAAGTTTCGATCATCTTGGAAGATTCTCCAAAAACTAGCATATCCACTCAGCCTCTTTAGTTACCTTATCTAGAGCAATGAACGTTGATTCCATCGTAAAACATGCAATGCACGTCTGTTATGAAAATTTTCAAGACAGTGTTGCACCCCCAAGCATGAATACATATCCTCTCGTGGATTTCAAATCTTTCATATTCGATATCTAGTTTGCATCGCAATATCTTTCTAGTACTACTGGATATCTAATATAATGCAGTCCAAAATCACGAGTATACCTCAAATAGCGAAACAACCTTACTATCGTCTTCTAGTGATCACTTCCTAGATTACTCGTGTAATTGCTCAGACTGTTCACTAAGTAAGCTATATCAGGCCTTATATAACTCATCAAGTATATCAAACTCCCAATTATACGAGAATACTCCAATTGAGATATGCCTTCCCGCATTCTTGGATAAGTGAAGATTTACATCTACAGGAGTCCTTGCGACATTCAAATCAAACTTATTGAATTTCTCTAGAATCTTATCAAGATATTGTGTCTGAGACAGTACAAGTCTGTCAGATGTTCTAGTGATTTTGATGCATAGAATCACATCTGTGAGGCCTATATCCTTCATGTTAAACTTGTTGGCCCAATAGGCAACCCAAGAGGGGGTGAATTGGGGTTCAAACTTAATTTGAGATTTATAATTATTTACGTAATTCTATCGACAATGTATGTAAATGCTATGATGAGATTAATATGAAAGATGCAATAATGAATCAAAGACAATAAGAGGAGAGAGCACACCAAGATTTATCGAGGTTCAATCACAATCCGTGATCTACGTCCTCCCAAGACCTCTACAAGATCTTCTTCCACTATTTGTAATCCGTAACTACAATGTAGGGGTTGGTTATTCAAGTGCCCAACTCACTTTTAGACCAAGTGATTTTTGTCCAAGTTCCACTTAAACTTCCTAGTGTTTTACTTACAAGAGGAAACACTCAAACTCTTGAATGTTTGGCTTTCTACAAGAGAAACACTCAAAAACTCTCACCAAGTGTTTTTGACTAAGTCACACTCAAACTTACAAGGATGAATAGAGAAGGATGTTTCAAGATATACAATAACTTTCTCAATAGAGTATATATGAATGGAATCAATACTCACACAAGGGGACAAAGAGAATATTCAAGGATTCTTGACTTTGAAGCTTGTTGGATGATGAATCAATTTATTTAGGATCACTCCCTTGTATGTTAAATGCCCTTGGAGACTTGTATTTAATAGCTTGAGTAAAAAGTGTACCGTTAGTGGTAGTTGGGAAGCCATTAATGCTATTTCAGACAACTCTGTGTTTGAAAATCTTCTCGTTGGGTGTCGACACTTCTTCGTGGTGTCGACACTTTCCATGTGTCGAAACATTGTTTCATGGTGTCGACAATTCAAGCCTTTAGTTCTTAGCTTAAACTGTCTCCAGGAGCTAATATAGGTGTCGACACTTCTTCGTCAGAATATCTTTTTTTGGCTACTAACTTTTGGTGCTGATGTTGGTGTCGACACTATCTGCTTCTAGATTCTTGAAGTTACGCACTGTCATTTGGTGCTGAGGTAGGTGTCGACACTTTTCTTCTTCAGGGTTTTGATTTCAGTTACTGACATTTGGTGCTGGTGTAGGTGTCGACACTTTTCTTCTTCAGGGTTCTGATTTCAGCTACTGACATTTGGTGCTGATGTAGGTGTCAACACTTCACTTTAAAAACTTCTGAAGTTGAACACTGATATTTGGAGTCGATGCTGGTGTCGACACTTAGCCTTCAAAAGTCTTCTTGATTTGACCACTGACATTAGGTGTCGATGAAGGTGTCGACACTTCTTCTTTAAAAGTCTTCAGTAGATAGCTACTGACATTTGGTGTCGATACTGGGGTCAACACTTCTTCCTTCAGATTTCTGGTTTTGGTTACTGACATTTGGTGTCGACACTTATGTTCTGGGTGTCGACACATATTTCCAGAATGCGTTCCATCACCTTTTTGATAATCTAAGCGTTGAGTCGCCTTTCTTTCTTTATGATATTATTCCATGGATTCATATGGTCTTTGTTTACTTTTATCCATTCAAGATTGATGAGTTATTTAAGTCTTTCACTGATTTGATCATTGTGGCTTCTGGGCTCAAAAGTGTTGACACTTTCTGATAAAAAGTATTTATGAAGCTTCCTTTGATGCATTGAGTTATAGGACGCGATGCTTTGGTGCTGCACACTTAGTAAACATATTAAGCACTAATAAACTATTTTGTTATCATCGAAATTGAGGCTTGATTCCACAAAACTGTGAGTCCTTTACTACCTAAAATGATTATGTCATAAACGTAAAGACACAAGATAATGTACCCTTCGTATGTGTCCTTAACATATACACATTTGTCACATTCGTTGATCATAAAGCCACTAGACAATATAACATTGTCAAACTTCTCATACCATTGTTTCGATGTTTGCTTGGGACCATACAGAGAACTAACAAGCCTATAAACATTCCCTTCCTGTCTAGGTATGGAAAAACCCTCAGGTTGTTCCATATAGATTTCTTCATCTAAATCTCCATTTAGGAAAGCTATATTGACAACCATCTGATGTATCTCAAGATTTTGCAAAGCTGCTATTGCGATTATCATCCAAATGGATGTAATTCTCGAGACTGGTGGATAAGTATCAAAGTAGTCTAGGCCTTCTATCTGTTTGTATTCTTTTTTAACAAGCCTACCTTTGTATTTATCTATTAACACATCTGTTTTCCATCTTCCTCTTGAAGATCCATTTTAGCCCAAAGGTTTATTTCATAGTGGTAAATCCACCAGTTCCCATGTATGATTTTGCAGAATGGAGTCAACCTCACTCTTAATAGCCTCCTTTCATAGTGGACCCTCAGGACAACTCACAACTTCCTTGTACGTTTGAGGCTTACTCTCTAATATATAATTTAGGAATTTTAAACCAAAATATGTTAATGTTTTTGCTCTCTTGCTACGTCTCAATTCTGTAGCTATTTCATATTCTTGGTCTCTACTGCTATCATTAGCATGATGCAAAGTCCATTTCACTAAACTAAACTCTCCAATGAAATTATACGGAAATATGTGTTCGAAGAACGACACATTTCTAGACTCCATGTAGGTATTTTTGTGAATATCTGGTATTGTAGATTCATATACAAGAAACTGATATGCATTATTGTTGTGTGCATAACCAATGAGCACATAATCAATAATTTTTGGACCTACATGGAGTCTAGAAATGTAGTTATCTCCATGTCCGTAAGTAGTTATAGGTAGGTCTCCTACCCTTAAACAATTCGTATGGGGGTTTGTCCAACTTCTGGCGAGGCACTATATTCAGGATATAGTTAGTGGTGAGAATTGCTTCAACCTATATATTCTTAGCTAAACGAAAACTTACCAACATAGTATTCATCATATCCTTTAAGATACGATTTTTCTACTCAGTAGTTCCATTCTGCTGAGGTGAGTAAGGTGCATTAGTTTGGTAGATAATCCTGTGATCTCTACAGTATCCAAAAAATGGTGATTCATATTCACCACCTCAGTCATTTCTCACAATCTTAATCTTATTGCTAAGTTGATTCTTTATCTCATTCCTATAAAGAATAAATTTGTCTGAACCTTCATCCTTACTCTTTAGCAAGTATACACAATAGTATTTCGTATAATCATCAATGAAAGTAATGAAATACTTATTTGTATTGGGTGTTTGGACAAGTTTCAAATCACACACATCAATGTGGATTAATCCCAATAGTGCAGTACTTCTTTCAACTGATTAAAACGAAGATCGAGCTAACTTCGCCTTAACATAAGTCTTACATGTGATCGTTTCAATGTGGAAAGCAAGAATGTGATCCAAGTTAATTATTCTAGCATAGAATCATAATTAACATGTCTTGGTCTACCATGCCATAAAATGGAAGACTCAAGCACATTAACAGTAAAGAATTCTTTTTTATTAATAGTAGGGATTGCAGTCGTTACATTCTTCTTGAAAAGACCATCGATCATATAATATTTTTCTACATACATTTTAGCCTTAGATAAAGTGATCATTTCTACCTCAAAAACCATACAAAATCCGTGTTTGCTTAACAGAGAACCAGACACCAAATTCTTATAAATTTTGGGCACGAACAACACATTGTTCAAAGTCAACCTTTTTGCTGAAGTCATCTTTAGGATTACCTTGCCAAGCCTCGTAACCTCCGAGGTGGCTGAATGCCCAATATAAACCTTCTCACTATTAGCAACCGACTCAAAGGTAGTGAACATCCACCCATCGCAATAGACATAGCGTGTAGCTCCTGCGTCTACCCATCATTCTTATGGGTTTGAACTTACCATGTTCACTTCAGAAATCACAACTAAAATTTTGAAAATTACAATTTGACTTTTAAAAATTAAAGTTTCAAAAAATATTATTGGATATTTGGAGTTTAATCCTATATTATCTATTTCTCATATTTGGTCCCTATTTAGTAGATTTTTAATCTACCTTGCAATGGCAATGTGGAATACAATATTACAATGATCAATGCTTCATCTGAGGTTGTTATAATAACCCTAAAGGCTACTACATTTACGGATCTAGCAGCAGCAGTAATAGTGCCTGTAGTCCGTATAGTTCCCATGAACTATGAGGAAAAGCCATACAAATTCAACAGCATAGATTTTAAGAGGTGTTAGCAAAAAATGTTATTTTCCCTAACCAACCTTGGTTTGGCCAGATTCCTGTGGGAAGATGAACCTGTTGTTGCTCACCTCAACTACGTCGTCAGTGGGCTCAATGACATGCTGTATAGTGTGTATCGTTGCAAGGAGACAACTAAATAACTATGGGAGTCCATCGATCATAAGTACAAGATCGAGGATGCTGGGATGAAAAAAATCGTTGTTAAACGATTCTTGGACTATAGGATGTGGATTCTAAGATCGTGATTAGTCAAGTCCAAGAGCGTAAGGTGATTTTGCATGAGATTTATGCAGAAGGTATGAATCTTAGTGTGTCATTCCAAGTAGAGGCCGTGGTCGAGATGGTCCTTCTTAATGTGGTCGAGCACGCTAACAAGCCTGATTGCAAGGGAAAAAAACATGTGGGTTCTAGCTCCAAGCTAGGGGCTAATGGTGTTGCTACCAAGAAATACAAGTTTCCTAGCAATTGCTACAACTATAACAAGCCAGAGCATCGATCGTTTGAGTGTAGAAGCAAGCATGCTAAGGCTAACAGAAAGAAGCCCGCACAAGTTCACATGGTAGAGATTGACGACATGGACCTCTGTGCTGTGGTGTCCAAGGTGAATCTTGTGGGGTCCAACCCACGTCCAAAGACATTATTTTATGATTGATCGTTCACTAATGTGCACAAGGGGCCAATATCCATCCACCCACACCTAACCCTTGGTAAGACTCGGGTAAGGTGGGCGACACAATGCGAGACGCCCAGACAGACATGCTCTCGGCCTAATGGCTTCAGGTGCAACTTGCGTTAAAAAATTCGATGGTTCATGGGATTTTGTAATTCATACCGAGTATCGCATTTCGTTACGATCTTCATCGATGTGAGAGCTGAGATATCCATTGCCAAAAATTCATGACAGAGAGCACCGTAAGCACCTAAAAATGGGGCATGGATGTTGAATTCTTGTTCAAGTTCCTTGACGCGTTTCACGCGCGGGGTTCATTGTTTGACTAAGGAATGAGCGTGTCATCCAAAAAGCAACATGAGCATACCCAACAAAGGGAATGTGGATTTATACTGGAGCTACCCGCCACATGTGATTGAACAAGGGTCTTTTCACCAC
>BRYE01000021.1:17312447-17319947 GCA_030159115.1 Actinidia arguta var. hypoleuca
GAATCCTATTCCTACTAGGACTCGAAATATGAAGTCTATATATCTCTCTCTTCTATTTTATGAACAGGACATAATATTTTTAGGATTTTTATGGTTGTTTAGTTTGGAATAAGAGGAGTACTTAGGGATTTTAATATTTTTGTAATTACTTTTATCAATTTGAGTTTTATTAATTCAATTTAGTTTTTCATTCGATAATTCATAGTTTTCTACTCTTTTTATGATTTTATTTGTTTGTTTCTATATTTTACATTCCATAAAATTTTCAATACATAGTTATTTGTTTTCCATGGCCATGAGTGGTTAACTTTCTCCACTCGGGATCGATTGTGAATATCCATTGGGGATCTAGGATGAACAATGGAGGTGACTTTAATTTCAGTGTTACATCTTTTTGATTCTTCTTCTTTGTTCGAGATACTTTTGAAAACCTGGGCGTCCTATTATGTTCGGTAACGCTTCTGCATGAATACCACACTCAGTATATACACTGCCTTGCAATGTTTATACTTGAGTTAGATTCAGTATATGCGCTGCGTGAATCTATGATGCACATCTTTGATTATAACAACCTAATTTATTTTAGGAGTTGAAAATTGAAAGAACTATTGGTTCTAAAGTTAAATCTTCCGAATCTGAGACTTACGATGTAGTCGAAGGATTTGAGTTATATGAATCCTCCATTGGAATTCTAGGAAATTCGATTGAATTGGATCAATTGGTTCTAAGTCATTTTTATTATAAAGTTTAAATCAGTTTTTAATTGTTTTCGTAATTTAGATTTAGTTTCAAACTATCAAAAACCAAATACAAGATTTTTATTTTCTCTTTTAGAAGTATAAGCTAAGATTAAGTTAGGATTGAGTCGAGTTGTTTATGTTTTCTTGTGTTCATCTTGGCACTATTCCTCGTGGGATGATACTCGAACTTTGCGATTTTATACTGCTTTGCGACCTGTATACTTGTGGAAAGAAATTTACTTCTGGGAGCGAATCAAGTTTTTGGCGACATTGTCGGGGAATCATATTTTTGCACAAGGGATTGCAAGAGCCGTGCTTGAACACAAATCTCAGTCCACACGAAATCCAGTGGATTGCTTCGCCATTCATCTACCACAACAAGAAAATCGACGTCTAAAGCCATATCGGTAACCTTGTTCTACCTTTTTGTGTTAGTTTTTAGGATTATTTATTTTTATTTTTATAGGGGTCTAGGTATTCATTCAGATAGGAGGCAGATTTAGAGACAATTAGGCTCTTTTCTAATTGCTTATTGGTTGTATTGCTTTATATACGGAGATTGGATATTTGATTGGGATAAATTTCAGCTTTGTTTGTAATGGAGTTGATATTTCTGAGGAGATTGGAGGATCGTCTAGACATTACTTGCTTTTTGTGTACATTGCATTTGTATGTCCTCATATTACAAGGCATTTGTATGTCCTCATATTACAAGGATCACACAAATTGTCCACTTCGAATCAAACCACTTTGTAATCTTCCCATAGGATATTTGACACCACCCACTCGTTCTCGTTCTCGTTCGCGTTCGGTAGACTTACCCTAATTTCCCTTAGTTGACATCCAACCTATACCCATGGAACAACACAAACAAATCCCTCGGAACACGTTCCAGCGGGTGCACATAATGGCCAACATGAACTTTTAGAACACGTCTTGGGAGGGGCATTAAACGACCAATATAGGGTTAATAGGGGAGTAGAAAACCAATAAAGGGCTAGTAATGCTAGGGAAGTTGAGGCCTAAATACGTACAATGAGGGATTACATGAACCCAATAAGGCAAACACCAACCTCAACAATAGTACTTCCCGCTCACCACACTACTTTGAATCTTAAATCGGGAATGCTACAAGCTTTGCCATAATTTCACGGTTATGAATCTGGAAGACCATACACGCACTTAAAAGATTTCAAGGTCGCATGCTCTATATTTCAAGACAACTGATGTCCTTGGGAAGTTTTACTCCTAAAACTTTTTTCTTTTACTTCAAAGGACAAGGCCAAACTTTGGTTTAATTCGCTAAGGCTGAGATCCATTCATTTGTGAAACACACTGAAAGGAGAATTCTTGAAAAAGTTCTTCCTTGAGAACCACACGGAGGCACTATGACGTGCCATATCTCAATTTGCACCAACTAGTGGTGAGAGTTTCTTCCAATCTTGGGAGAGATTTAAGGATCTACTAGTTGCATGTCCAAATCATAATTCCCACCATGGCACATTATTAATATTTTCTATTCTTCATTATCCACACAAATGAAGATGTTCACTGAGTCCATGTGTGCGGGAACGTATCCAGACAAGACAACCGAACAAGCCTTTGAATATTTTAACTATTTAGCTAACTTGATTAGTGATTATGCATATATGAGAACTCAAAATAATGTGACTAAACCTTCCACTTCCATGCCCACATAACATATAGGCACCAAATATCAATTGGAGGCAGAAGATAATATTAATGTTAAGCTCACAGCACTCACAAAAAAAGTAGAGGCTTTGGCATTTGCTAAAGCCACCACAGGTGTACCAAAAGCGACCTCAATAATGCGTGCACTGTGACACAATGGACCATGGCATTGATGTTTGTCCAATTGTGCCAGGAGTAAAAGAAGTACGTGGATAAGTAAATGCGGTGAGTCAATTTCCAAGGAGTGGTAATAATCCATTCTCTAATACATATAATCCAAGTTGGAAGAATCACCCTAACTTTGGGTGGCGGTAAGAGGGACAACAAAGCACACAACAATTTCAACAAAACTCTCAAACTCTCTAACAACAACCGCAATCATACCTTACACTTTAAACATACCCCACACAACCAATTGCACAGATGGTGCCTGTGCCTTATCCTCCACGACAAGTTGCACCACAATCAGTACCGCAACTAGTATAATACCAACCTCCACATAGGAGGAATGAGGATCATAAGCTACGCACTACAGTCACAAACTTGGAACAAGCACATGGGAGACTTGAGCAATCAAATACAACAAATGGGGAAGATGAACTCTTTACTTGAAAATTTTATAATGGCATAACAAACACAAGGGCGATTCCCCTTTCAACCTCAATAAAATCCTAAGCCTGCAAACTACATTGAAGAAACATATGAGCAGGTACAGGCCATTACGACCCTTAGGAATGGAAAACAAGTTGATAAAACTATTATTTCAAAAGAGGTAAACCAATGGAAGGAGAATGAGTCTAGGGGGGTAGGACATGAAATTAAGAATAAAGAGAGTGAGAATGAAAGAAGCAAGAGTGAAGAGAAAGAACATTGGAGTCATTCTGAGCCATCTAAGTAAGTGTCTAAGGATGTGAGCATGGAGAATTTGAAATATGCTCCATTCCTACACAGGCTTGCTAAATCAAATAAAGCGAACTTGAATGCTGAAATTTATGATGTCTTTACAAGTTCTAATTAACATTCTTATGTTAGATGCCATTAAACAGATATCTACCTACGCCAAGTTCTTGAAGGACTTCTATACTGTTAAAAGGAAGTTGCATGTCAAAGAAACGATAATGATGAATGAAAGTCAAAGCACAATCCTTCAGTGTAAATCTATGCCGAAATATAAGAACCCTGGTTGTCCTATGATTTCATGTATAATAGGGGTTATAGAATCAATCGAGTACTTCTTGACCTAGGTTATAGCGTGAACCTTCTTCTATATTCTGTGTATAAAGAACTTGGTCTAGGAGAACTTAATCCCACATGTGTTACACTCGAGTTAGTTGATCGGTTTGTTAAGGTCCCTAGAGATATTATAGAGGATGTGCTCATCCAAGTTGATATAGTCTATTATCCAGTAGATTTTATTATTTTAGATACCCAACCCATAGAGTTTGAGTCATCTAAGCGTCATATTCTTGTCATATTAGGATGACCTTTTTTAGCAACTACAAATGCCATAATTCATTGTAGGAATGGGTTGCTTAAGCTTTCATTTGGTAATATAATCTTAGAGACCAATATTTTTACAGTGGGTAAACAAGTATCATAAGTAGACCAAATTGAGGAAATAGACTTAATTAAGTCTATCATTCAAGAGCATGTGGACCGTGAGTTCATAGAGGATCCAACTGAGAGGTCTCTAGTTTGGAGTGAGTCGAATGACCAATTGGAGTCCAAGTGTCCAAGTTTTAGAGATTTAGCTATTGCAAGGGGAAGGAGTGATTCTATCATGTATGTGGTCATTGGACCCCTACTTTTGAACCCCTTGCCCCGAGTGCTGCCATGCCAGTCCCTTTTAAAGAGAAACCACCAATTCTAGACAGAAAGCCTTTACCTTCTACCATAAAGTATGCATTTCTTAGGAAAGGTAAATCATACCATGTGGTCATATCCTCTAGCCTCTCTGAGGCCAAGAGAATGAACATAATGAACATAATGAACTAGTACCAACTAGAATCCAAACATGCTAGAGAATGTGTATAGACTACCAGAAACTCAATGCCGCAACCAGGAAATATCACTTTCCACTTTTATTTTTGGACCAAGTTCTAGAACGAGTTACGGGCCGGGCATTTTATTATTTCCTAGATATTTATTCTAGACATAACCAAATAGAGGTCACTTTAGAAGATCAAGATAAGACTACTTTCATGTGCCCTTGGCTTATACAATGCACCGACCACTTTTCAAAGGTGCATAATGTCTATCTTTAGCGACATGGTTGAGAAGATCCTTGAATTTTTCATGGATGAATCTCAGTCTATGAGGACACCTATGAGTCTTGCTTAGAGCACTTAGAGGGGTTTTTGAAGAGATGCGAGGAGGCCACGTAGTGCTTAATTAGGAAAAGTGTCACTTTATGGTGACACAAGGTATAGTACTTGGACATATAGTATCCAACAAGGGGATAGAGGTAGACAAAGAGAAAGTAGAACTAATTCAACATCTTCTTGCCCCTAAGAGTGTAAAAGATGTCAGAATTTTTTAGGGCACGCCAAGTTTTACCGGCGCTTCATTAAGGGGTTTAGTGCCATATCTAGACCTTTTGTGCCACTTGCTTTCCTTAGATGTACCCTTATAGTGTACACCATAATGCCAACAAGCCTTTGATACACTAAAAAAGCGTCTCACCATTGCACCGATTATTAGATCACCTGAATGGTCTCTTCCTTTCGAGTTGATGTGTGACGCGAGTGACCATGCGGTGGGGATATTTTGGGATAAAGGATAGATAAGAAATCATATGTCATATATTATTCTAGTAAAACCCCCAATGATGCTCAATTGAACTATACCACCACAGAGAAAGAGCTACTTGTCGTGGTTTTTGCACTTGATAAATTTAGGTCATATTTAGTCGGATCATTTGTTATCATATATACTGACCACTACACACTTAAGTACCTCTTGAGTAAGCCTGATGCAAAGCCATGACTCATCCAATGGAATCTCTTGTTACAAGAGTTCCATATTGAAATTCAAGACAAGGAAGGGGTTAAAAATATAGTAGCCGATCACTTATCGCGGCTCTCTACTGATGGGGAAGCCTGAGACCCCCATCCAATCAATGAAAACTTTCAGGATGAGCAACTCTTCTAAATCACTGCACACACAAATACATTGATCCCATGGTATGTAGATATTGCAAACTATTTAGCCAGCGGCAGGATACCCTCACATTGGTCTAGGATTGATATGAAAAAGTTCCTTAGGAATGTGAGGTATTTTTCTTAGGAAAATCCTTATTTTTTTAAGTATTGCACCGATCAAGTTGTCTGTCGATGTGTTCTTGACAATGAGGTGAAGAGCATAATAGAGTTTTGTCATTCACAAGCATGTGACGGGCACTTTTCATCACTCAAAATTGTTGCAAAGATCTTGCAATGTGGTTTCTATTGGCCCACCTTGCTCTATGAAGTTCATACGTTTTGCACGTCTTGTGATAGATGCCAGCATTTGGGGAGTCTATCTCAAAGGCACATGATGTTGCTTACCCTTATCATTATCCTTGAGGTCTTTGATTGTTGTTTGATTTTATGAGACCATTTCCTAATTCGTGTGACTATAGTTATATTTTAATGGTAATAGACTACATGTCCAAGTGGGTGGAAGCTATACCGGTTCATACCAATGACCATGCTGCTGTGGTCAAATTCTTAAAGGAATACATTTTCTCTAGATTGGGTATGTCCGCTATCATTAGTGATGGTGGTTTCCATTTTTATAATTGGTTTATACACCTTATCATCCCCAAGTACAAGGCCAAGTTGAGTTGACAAATAGGGAGATCAAACAAGTCCTTGAGAAAACTATCAGCTCTAATCGTAAAAATTGGTCCTTGCGGTTAGTGGATGCATTATGGGCATATAGGACTGCATACAAGACCATCCTAAGGTCATCTCCATATAGACTTGTGTATGGAGAGGCGTGCCACCATCCAGTTGAAATAAAACACAAGGCGTATTAGGTAATTTGCCAATATAACATGAGTCTTGATAAGGCAGGTCCATTACGACAATTGTAACTCAATGAACTAGAAGAGATACGTAATGATGCTTATGAGAATGCAAAAAATCTCAAAAGCAAAGATAAAGTCTGTGCATTACCAACATATCTTGCATAAATCTTTTGAAGTTGGTCAAAAAGTCCTTTTATATAATTCTCAGTTACTCTTATTTCCGAATAAGCTTCAAAGTAGATGGGTCAGACATTTCATTTTTTGAGATGTCTCACTTCATGGGGTAGTTAAAATCCAAAATCCCAAAAATAATAATGATTTTAAAGTCAATGGGCATCGATTGAAGCCCTATATTGAGCTTAGATAAGGAGAAGTTGAGTGTGTGGATCTACGTGATCCACCGCCTTTTGAATGAATTAAGAACCAATGCCTTCCATGTATGTTGTATAATAAGTGCTTAGGTCAAGTCAAATCGGGGATAGTTTAAACTTAGTTGGGGGAAGGGCCCATCCATCATCGTGTCGTTTTGTTTTTCTTCGCCTTTCGGTGAATGCTCATCTCTAGCTGGGGAAGAACTTCATAATGCATAAATTTTTTTAGGATAGTTTAGTTTTTGGTCATATGGTTCTTTATTTTATATTTTATGTTTTTAGCATTTAGGATAATGAATAGGTTATGGTAAAAAATATTCAAAAAAATAATAGCCTTAGTGTTCGAACGCCCCTGTACAGTGTTCGAACGAACAAAGCCTCGTCAAGAATGAAGAAACTAAGTTTTTCCTTGGCGTTCGAATGCCCTTGAACAACGTTCGAACGCCTAGCCCAGGAAGTGTTTTTAAAAAATCCCAGTTAGGATAGGTTGTGACACACACACACACACACACACACACACACTAACATTACAAGCACTGCTTGATAGAGAGAGAAAAAGGACGGACTTGGTGATTTTAAGTGTAAAGCCTCAAAATTTTCAAATTCCATCAACTCTTCATCAAATTAAGGTAATCTCATACCCATAATTTCCTAGTTCGAATTGGTAGCATGCTTAAAGAGATCTAGG
>BRYE01000021.1:17337447-17344947 GCA_030159115.1 Actinidia arguta var. hypoleuca
TGGGATCCAAAGTTGAGAACCTGGCAATCAAAGTAAGTGACTACCGGTAGTGGCTTTGAGCATTACTAGTAGTCCATAATTCCAGATAATGTTATAACTTCATTCACTACCGGTAATAGATTCAAGCGCTACCGGTAGTCCACAGTCTATCACTTGACACACTCCTTATCTCACATCACTCTCTCTCTTCTGACACACTCTCACTCACGTCTCACTCTCTCTCTCTCCATCTATCTATCTATATATGTATCTATGTATCTATGTATATTTCTTTATATATATATATGTATTTATATATATATATGTATTTATCTTTAAGTATCTTTATATATATATATATATTATTTATATATCTATTTTATATATATCTTTATATATATATATATAGTTGGATGGGACAAAAAGCAATTGGCAGAAGGCATGAGGCGGTAGCAGTAGCATGGGCAGTAGGAAGGAAACGTGAGGCTCTCTCACTTGGGTAGAGCACTTTGAAAAAAGTGGGGTTTTGACACTTTGGAAAAAGTTGGCAAAGGCCATGATGGGGCAGCTTTATGGGAGAGTTGTTTGGATGATTTTGGTAGCTGGCTGGACCTTTTAAAAAGGCCATCTCTCTCACACGGAGAGAGAGATATGTTGGGATGAACACAGAACACTTTCACTTCCATTTTGTATTTTTCATTTTAGTAGTTTAGGTTAGTTTAGATTAGTTTAGATTAGATTCAAGTTCAAGATTTGTATTTTCATATTCAATCTCTTCAATTAAAGTTTGTTAGTTCTCTTTATTTTAATTTTGTAAGTTCCATTTATATCATGCTATTTTATTTTCAGCTTATTCTTTAAAATGCATGTTTAGTTCTTAATTTTTAATTTCTTTTCTGAGTTCATATTTGTCTTGTCTACTTTTAATGTTTAATGTTCATAGATGGGGATGAGTAGCTAAACTCTCCAATTTTGGGATTGATTGTGAAGGCCGAATAAAGGTCTTGGATGAATAAGAGATTTGAGATTTTGGGTTTTTATCATTTTTTATCTTCATTGCTCTAGAAACTATTAAAAACTTGGATGATTGATTATGTTTGATAACGCTTATGCATGTGCCTAGTCTTAGTATAGGCATTGCGTGAATCGATGATATTCATCCTCAAATCTAACAACCCAATTTAACCTAGAAAATGAAGTTTTTAAAGAACATAGGTTTTATTTCTAAATCTTCTGAATTCAAGACTCACGATGAAGTCAAAAGATTTGAGCTATAAACTCATGACCTTTGGAATTCTAAGAATTAAAATCGGTTGGAACAATCGATCCCGAGACCATTTCACATTACTTTACCATCAATTTTGTTCAAGTTATTTACTGTTACTCGCTAGTTAGTTTAGATAATCAAACCACTTCCAAAACAATCAAATTTTTATTTTCTTTATTTTTACAATTTCTACACTTGCAATAAAAATCACTCTTGCAAATCAGCTCTTCATGAAAAATGATCTCAGAACTTTCGAGTATTATGTTGCACTTCTAGGTTTCTACACTTGGGAACTGCAATTAGATAGATAAAATATATATACCCCAAAGTGATAATGCACTGAATATCCAAAGAGAAATTATGTTGCTCTATTTTGATTTCTTTGAATTCGGTTGTGCCTTCTGAACTTCAGTCGTGCCTCTATAAATTCCGATCGACCAAATGCAAACTTCAGTCATCATAAAACTAAAACTCTAGAGAGTTAGTTTGTTAAATAACTTTGATTTATTTTTCATTTGGTTGACCTTTCTGAAGTTCGGTTGTGCCCTTCTGAACTTCGAACGACCGAATTTGAACTTTGGTCATCCCAGAACTAAATTTCCAGTGATTATTTTTATAACTTGTTCTATTTGTTTTATACTTTGGCTATGCACTTTTGTCTTCGGTCGACCGAACTTTAAACAGCAACAACTTTTGTGTTGTTTCCTTGTTTCACTCATGCGGTCGACTAACCAACTTGAGTTCAAATGTTAAACTATCACTTCTGCTATTTGTATGCATAATAACATCAAATATGACTTGTAAAGAGATTTAAATCTCACTTTAAACAGGTGTTAGCCTATTTTTAAAATCATTGTTGATTTCTTTACTTAATATAATTTTCAATAAAAAGTTTAATCTTAATTTAACTTTTAACAATTGTAATCATCAAAATTAAATAACCATTTATTTCAACAATCTCCTACTTTTTTATGATGACACAGTTTATTTTTAAAAATCATTATTTTGTTTTAAAAGTTTACATGCTCCCCCTTAATCAAGGCTCCCCCTTTCTTTATGCTCATAAAAAAATTAAGTTTAACATGTTTAAGCATATTATTTTGCACATTAAGCATGGCATGATGATCTCTCACAAAATTATGACGTACATGGCAATCATTGTGTATATGTCAACATTTTCAGCAATATAGCATACTACAAGGAGCATGATTGAGCCAAACTTCAATACTTCATATCAATAAAGAAAACAACCAACTTAACTAACAAGTTCAAAAAAACAACACAAAAACAGTCTTAAAAGAAAACTAAACTAATTCTAAGAAAACTAGACTGACTTAAACAAAAAAAAGACAAATTTCTTCTCCCCTTTTGGGGCATCATTAATAAGGAGGGGCACGATAAGGAGGCCGAGGAGGTCAAGGAGGAATGACGTTGACACAGATATCCTTCAATTGGGTTTTAATGTTATCCACTCTCTCCATGTATTGATGATTAAAGGTAGTTTGTTGCTCGTACAAATTTTCATAAAGATCCCCTAGCCTATCAATATACTTATCTTGCTTCACTTGGTTTTGAAGTATTTTCTTTTGGCGCTGCTCTATTTTATCCATTGTTGCATTCAACTTTCTAAAATATTTGAGAAACCATGCCGGTGGCCCTCCTTGCGATGAAGTCCCTTCTTATGCGAGTTGCCCTCCATGCATAAGATCTTCTTCATGCGTCGAATGCTCTCCATGCAATGTTTCTTCTTATTACAATTAAAGTTGAAAGATTTGAGTATTCGTATCCTCATGGACTTCCTCAATGTGTGGTGGAGGAATCTCAAAATTGCCTTCAACCTCCACATTTTGGCAACTGCTTGCTTCTACCCCTTCGTCTTCCCCATCGATTGTATTGACACTAATTCCCCTTTTAATTGTAGTAATGGAGAACCCATTGGGGCTAGCATCTTCTGATAGCACTTGAAAGGAAAATTCCTCTCAAATTCGCGTCCTGTTATGATCAGCCCTTAAACTCTGAAAGCCACATTTTTTTGTATCTCCATTATTTTGAACATATGGGGCTTGAAGACCATCTCCATCTCTAGTTCTGCCAGATTGGAGTCCTCACCCCTTAGGTCATTTGAGGCATGCTTGGTTCTCAGCATGGCAAAAAAAATTGAGACTTTTAAATCTAGGGTTTTGAGATTTTAAAGGGAGTGATGATGAAGAGGAATAGGTATAGAGCCTTATATAGAGAAGTAAAAAGAGATTGAAAACCCTTAAACTACTATATGGAACCTGAGAAGTGTTAGGAGTTTGGTTTTTGAAGAGTTTTGAAGATTAAAACTCTGTCTCTTCTTCTGCCATTCGTTCTGCAACTTTAGTCGACCGAAGTTATAGATTTGGCTATCAAACTATGGGATTCGATGACCGAACTTTCAGGGGTTCGAATTCTTAGGCTTATTTGAAGATGGAGAGCCCTGGATTATTTTAAACTCTTGAGAGAATTTGGAGGGAAGAGGATTCTTTAGTGGGATATAGGAAAAGTAATAGATAAGGGTTTTAAAAAAGTTAAAAGATTGAGATAAATTTACATTTAAAAACCAATAGAATATTATTTAATAAATTCGTGACTTTTAAGTTTCTGCACTTGCAAAACTTTTGGTTGCCAACTTCGATCGACCGAAATTGGTCATTCAAGCGACCGAAATTTAGATTCAGACGACCAAAGTTTTATCAATAAATGTAGATTTTGACAGCAACTTATTTAGGCATATTTTCACATTGGTTGCAACATACCAAGCTCACGTCTAATGAAACAATATCTTTTCTCATCCAGGGGTTTTGTAAAAATGTCCACCAATTGCTTATCTATGTGTACATATATAAGTTCAATATCCCCTTTTTAGACATGATCTCTTAGAAATGATGTCGATTCTCAATATGTTTTGTTCTCGAATGTTGTATGGGATTCTTAGATAAATTTATAGCACTTGTGTTATCACAATTAATTGGAATATGATCAAAATATAAACCATAATCCTCCACTTCGGGATTCTTAGATAAATTTTCAGAGTTTGACTATGAAAATAAATTAAACCCTTTAATTTTAAATAATTAATTAAAATATTTGTTATTCTCCATCCAATTCGGGCTAGCAGAACCAACTAGTTCCTTTCCAAAGAGTATTGCAACCACCCTGTATAGGATTTCTCTCTTCTTAAAGCTCTTATCAAACAATTCTCATTCCAAAATAACATAAAATTTTGGTCTTTTTAAATAAATACAAAACTAAAACTCTCTAATTTGTATTGTTAATTGGTTCAATTATGAATTTAAAAGTAAGTAGCACTATAAAAAGTCATTTTCATACATTTTGGACGGAAACTAATTGCCCTAAGTAGACGGGGATCGAATTAAAATTATATGATTTAATTTCTTATAATTAAAATTATAAAGTTTAATTGTTCTCATAGTCAAAATCTAAGATTTTATTTTTGTCATTTTCTCTAAAATAAAATATCCGTTGAGAACTTGAGAGCATTCGTCCTCGTCAAAAGTACCTAGTCAAGTAGCTAACGGCCCATGTTGACGTCCACCAATAACGAGTCGTTGGGGTTGTTTGCTACAATGCAGACTAGAATATCATTTAGGGCTCGTTTATAATAGGGTTTTTTGAGATTTATATAACTGTTTTGATTTTTGAGTTTTTTCATATTTAATAAAAAATTTATCGTTTGAATAAAATTTATATATTTTTGTTCCTCTCGACGTAAGAAGTCCAAAATTAAAGTAGTAGTTTTTTGTCTTTAACGATTTGTTTTTCCAAAGTAAGTAATCTTTTTTTACATTTTTGGATCTTCTCGTGAAGAGAAACTCGAAAAATATAAAATTTTGATTAAACTCATTTTTGGTTTAATTGTTTGAATTGGGTATTTGGAGAGAAAAAAAACAAAATGGCACTTATCATTTATTTTAATAGCTTAAGAGAAGACAAAGAGAGAAAAGTAAAGAAGAAAAAATTCCTTAAAAGCCACTTTTTACTCCGTATGGAAAACTGAGAGGGGGTGAAACGGTTTGTAACTAAATTGCCTAACTAAAATTATCACAATTAAATTACCCAAATTAATTTCTTCTTAATTGAATACTTGCAATGATAAATATGATGATACCAAAGAACATAAGCAAGTATGTAATGCAATGCGAAAGCTTAAAAGAGTTTAAAGAATAGAAAGTGCATACAATGATTTATAGTGATTCGGTCAATCCTTGTCTACGTCCACTCTCCAAGTCCTCCTTAAGATTCCACTATCTTCAAACTTGCGGGTGCTTGAAAAACCTTTATACCACTAAAACACCTCTAGTCTTCAAGAGATTCCCTCTCTTGAAATACAAACACTAGAAACCTTCTAGTCTTCAAAAGAACAACCTTGCTTGGAATACAACTATTCACACAAAACGATTCTCTCAAATGAATAAAATTGTAGCACTGAAAGCTCACAAATAACCCTAGGTGTATGAACAAATACAAAGCAAGATTACTAGGGAATTTCTCTCTTGATCATAATACAAATTTAGCTAAGAGAGAGTATTTAAGTGTTAGAGAATGGAATACAATATTAGGAATAGATTATAGCACTTCCATATCTTTCCCACAACCCCAAGGGTTGTATTTATACTAATTTTTATCAAATTTGCCCGTTAAAAAAGTGATAGAGTTGTTGAAAATCAGTCTGGACCGTTGGTATTTGAATTGGAGCACCCAGATATGTTCCCGAAAACATCGGTTCGACAAAATACCAACTTCGGTTCGACCAAACTTCAAGTTCAGCTGCAGTTTAACTGACCGACTAGGCTTCAGTAACATGGTCATAACTTTTTCGTTACTTGAAATTTTTGCACTCCGTTTATTGAGTTAAAAATTAGACTTCCGGGGCTATAATTAAGGCTCATGAATTTCTTCATTTGGACTTTTGAAGCCTAAGATAATCCTATTTGAAGTTGACCAAACTTGATTGCAGAACTGCAGGAACTCTACTTTGACAGTGACTCACTTTTTTGGTCATAACTTCTTCAATACTTTGATTTTGGTCATGAAATCAGTTCTATTTTAAATTTAACTTCCGGGGCTTGACTATGGACTCAAATTTTTATGTATTTGTGTCTTTGAAGTCTTAGATAATTTCATTTGAATTCAACTCTAGTTTCTTACAAGATTTTCTTTAACCTATTCCTTAGGCATTCCTTAAATATTTGAATTTATGATAGGTCAAAACAAGTTCTATGCATGATTGAATACTTATATCAAGTCTGATAGCACATATATATCATTTATGACTTGTGGGAATAATCATAATGATATTCTAATAAAAATTGAATTTTGTTTAAGCACACTTTAGTGATTTGTGCATATTCAAGACTTATGAAAATTCATCATGAAAAGAATGTGATGCTATTATGAAACCAACACTTTGAGCAAGTCATTATACATAAATAATACTTATGTGAATACTCAAATGATTCAAAGCAAGTGTATATCAAAATATTACCATGTAGGTTATTGGTTTCTCAAGGTTTGTAAAAACAAATGAGAGATGAAAAATTAGTTCCACTTATTTTTAACCACTTCTATTACTTCCAATATTATAACTACCATAATGTAGATTTAATAAAGTAATCAAACAACTCACAACTTGTATAAGACACTACTTAGCATATAGGAACCAAACAAGCCATGTGTAAGTGTATGGAAGGTTGAAACTTATCAAATGGTTTCTAAGTTCAATGTGCAAGATGAAAAAAAGTCTAAAACACATATTTGAACTTGAGAAACAAGGTATCAAGTCAAAGTGTAATTCTATGCAAAATATGGCATATTAACTTGAATACATGAAATCTTATTTTCAAGAGAATGAAATAAATGAGTATGCAAAAAATAGATTTCATAAAGTGCAATAAAGTTCTCTAATACATATATCATTTAGCATGATAAAGAACTTATGTAATGCCAAAAGCAAGCCTCAAAACAAAGATGCATATGCATATTGGCATGCTCAAGCATTGTGTCCTATGATATATATTTACTACCAAGTAAAGTATGCAATTCATGAATCACGATACACGTCAAATCAAACCATGTATACTAGATATACAAGTATGTGTACCATACATGGTGAGGTAGTATATGCAAGCAAATTCTTTAGATAATACTCTACTTAGCATGTGAGAGAATTTGTTGCAAGCTAGAAGAAAGTCTAAATCTAATGTAGACAA
>BRYE01000021.1:17352447-17354947 GCA_030159115.1 Actinidia arguta var. hypoleuca
AGTCTTAGTATAGGCATTGCGTGAATCGATGGTATTCATCCTCGAATCTAAAAACCTAATTTAACCTAGAAAATAAAGTTTTTAAAGAACAAGGGATTTTATTCCTAAATCTTCCGAATTTGAGACTCACGACGAAGTCGAAGGATTTGAGTTACAAACTCATCACCTTTGGAATTCCAAGAATCAAAATTGGTTGGAACGATCGATCCCGAGACCATTTCGCATTAATTTATCATCAACTTTATTCAAGTTATTTACTTTTACTCACTAGTTAGTTTAGATAATTAAACCACTTCCAAAACAATTAGCTTTTTTTATTTTTTATAATTTATACACTTACAACAAAACTAAATCTTGCAAATCAACTCTCTATGAAAAATGACCTCGGAACTTTCGAGTATTATGCTACATTTGTAGGTTCCTACGCTTGAAAACTGCAATTAGATAGATAAAATATACACTTCAAAGTAATAATGCACTGAATTTCCAGAGAGAAATTCTGTTGCTCTATTTTGATTTCTTTGACTTCAATTGTACCTTCTAGACGTCAATCGTGCCTCTCAAAACTTCGGTTGACCGAATGTAAACTTCGGTTGTCATAAAACTAGAATTCTAGAGAATTATTTTGTTAAATAACTTTGATTTATTTTGCATTCAGTTGACCTTTCTGAAGTTCGGTTGTTCCATACTGAACTTCGGTCGTCCCAGAACTAAATTTCCAGTGAACATTTTTATAACTTGTTCTGTTTGTTTTATACTTTTGGATGTGCACTTTTGGCTTCGTTCGACAAGTTTGGTCGACCGAACTTTTAACAGCAATAGCTTTTGTGTTGTTTCCTTGTTTCACTCATGTCGTCGACTAACCAACTTGAGTTCAAGTGTTGAACTATCACTTCTACTATTTTTGCATGCATAATAACATCAAATATGACTTGTAGAGAGATTCAAATCTCACTTTAAATATGTGTTAGCCTATTTTTAAAACCACTGTTGATTTCTTTACTTAATATGATTTTCAATAAAAAGTTTAATCTTAACTTAGCTTTTAACAATTGTAATCATCAAAATTAAATAACTCTTTATTTCAACAATCTCCCCCTTTTTATTGATGACACAATATATTTTTGAAAATCATTATTTTGTTTTAAAAGTTTACATGCTCCCCCTTAATCAAGGCTCCCCCTTTCTTTATGCTCATAAAAAAAATTAAGTTTAACATGTTTAAGCATATTATTTTGCATAGCAAGCATGGCATGATGATCTCTCACAGAATTATGACATACATGGCAATCATGATGTATATGTAAACATTTTCAACAATATAGCATACTGCAAGGAGCATGATTGAGCCAAACTTCAATACTTCATATCAATAAAGAAAGCAACCAACTTAACTAACAAGTTCCAAAAAAAAAACTCAAAAACTATCTTAAAAGAAAACTAAACTAATTCTAAGAAAATTATACTGACTTAAACAAAAAACAAAAACAAATTTCTTCTCCCCCTTTGGGGCATCTTCAATAAGGAGGGGCACGATAAGGAGGTTGAGGAAGAGCGTTGAAGGCATCGAATGGTGGAGGAGGAGATGGAGGAAGAATGCCGTTGACCTAGATAGCCTCCAATTGGGTCTCAATGTTATCCATCCTCTCAATGTTTTGCTGATTAAAGGTGGTTTGTTGCTCGTACAAATTTCATAAAGATCCCTGAGCCTATCAATATGCTTCTCTTGGTTTCGAAGTATTTCCTCTTGGCACTACTCTATTTTATCCATTGTTGCATTCAACTTTCCAAAATATTTGAGAAACCATGCCGATGGCCCTTCCTCGCGATAAAGTCCCTCCATGCATAGGATATTCCTCATGCATAGGATCTTCTTCATGCGTTGCATGTTCTCCATGCAATGTTTCTCCTTCTTACAATTGAAGTTGAAAGGTTTGAGTATTCAGATCCTCAGGGATTTCCTCAGTGTGGTGGAGGAATCTCAAGATTGCCTTCAACCTTCATATTTTGGTAGCTGCTTGCTTTTACCCCTTCGTCTTCCCCATCGGTTGTATCGACACTAATTTCGCTTTTAATCGTAGTAATGGAGAACCCTTTCTGTATAAATTGATTTTGTTATCCACTAACTTTCATTCGAAAGTGATGGAAAATCTTAGTTAGAAGAGCACCAAAAGGTAGGGCTAAACTACTATGGTTTCTCACAATAGCCATCTCCTTAAGTATGATGTAGTTAAGGTTCAGAGGTTTGTCCATCGCAGCCTTATAGATTATGAAGGCATCCATGTTGGTTACTTGGTTGTAGTGTCCCGCTTTGGGAATTATGTTATGGGCTATGTACCTGTGGAACAAGCAAAACTCTTTTTTTAATTCCTTCGTTTGGGTGAACCATACGGCTCCATTTTTGGCAATTATCTCGTTCATCCTTTTCTTACTAATGTATTGATCAAGCTGGCTTAGCTTGCTAATATATATGCATTCTATGGCATTAACAATCCCGGTG
>BRYE01000021.1:17359947-17362447 GCA_030159115.1 Actinidia arguta var. hypoleuca
ATACATATCGTAATTAATGTGAAACATGCGATTAAATTTTCATAATCTTGAAGCTCACATAAACCTGGCATACATATCTTGAAAACATACCGTGAGCATAAGCATATCATAAATTCTTGAAATCATGAGCATATCATAGGGTGTAACGACTCGGCATAACGTAGTGACCATATAGGTCGGGTGGTTCTTTAGGCCAGAGATCTTTATCGTACGGGATGGTCTTATTTCACATCCCTCATCCGTCTTAGGACTATCTGGCTTGATTAATGTCTCGCTAGAGAGGACCCCGAGTGTCACCATGCATACATACTTTGTTTTTCACATAAATCCATACTAAGTATCAAAGTCATTTCATAATTATATCAAATCATTCATCCATGGTTTTCAGTACATAGCATAACATTTGTATACATTTAGAAAATATGTCGTTCATATCATAACATATTCATTTAATGCATTAAAACATAGAAAGCATTTGAATATGCATAGTATGTATTGAAAACATTTCAAATATACATAATTTTGTTCATGGCATTATGTTACTCACTTGAATTTTCTTGACTAGGTACTAGACTTGGCGTTCCTACATGTAAGGGATGAGAATATTAATTTCTATGTTCAATAATAAAGATAAAAGACTTGATGTAATATAAGTCTTGACTCGACTATAGGTGTTTTCGTTCTTGGCCACGACTCATCAAACATGGTCTAAAGTCCTCAATGGTTAGGCTAAATACCTAACATACTTTGGATAGTATCTTAGTGTTTCAAACGAAAAGGCTAAAACTTCTTGAAATTAGGTTTGGCATTCGAACGCTGGGTCTGGCGTTTGAATGCTAAGGCAAAAAGTAATTACCGTTGGAATGCTCAAAAGTGTTCTAAAAGTGGAGTTCGAATGCTAAGGCTAAAAGTCTAGACCGTTCGAACACTGTTCATGGGTGTTTGAACGTTACTTGCGTGGAACTGTAGGAACAGTAATTGGTCCTTAAAATTTTTATCAAAACTCAACCCAAATCTAATTCAATCTTTTTGAGACTTATAGGTAAAAAGAGTGACCTATCAGTACTATAATATCTCAAAATCAACCCTCCATTTTAACCCTAACCTGGTAGATCTAATTTTAAAATCAAGTAAAAATCCTAGCATAAATTAATTTGGAGTTATTGAAACCCACACTCAATTTGACTCAAATCTAACTTTAGTGCGTGCTATTTAACCCAATGAGACTAAATAGAGCCTCCAAAACTAAAACACATCTCACTTATACATACACATGTTTACACATACAGGTTTAGAGATTTACCTTCTTCTGCAAGCTCTCTCTCAAGCTTTCACAATAGTTTCTTTTAGCCTAGATTGAGTCCTTCAATCTCTATCCCTCTCTTCTTCCTTCTCTTTCTTCTTCTTCCTTTCTCTTCTCTCTCTCTTTCTTCTCTTTCTCTCTTTCCAAATTTGTGTGTGTATATGATGGAGGGTGAGTGTGTAGTGCATATTTGCTGAGATACATGGGAAATGATCCCATGTGGCTCCCCTCTTTTTAATCTAGTGATCCTTTTTTATTTTATACTATTGGCGTTCGAACACCATTTTTAGTGTTCAAACGCTAAGAACAATTTCGCACTCAGCATTCAAACTCTGCGTTTGAATGCCTTGAAAACTTGAAAGTGGCTGGATACTGTTACAGGCCTTAGCGTTCGAATGTTCTCCTCAAAGTTCGAACGCTAAGAAGAAAACGTGAAATGGAGATACTGAGAGCATGAAATCTGCCACAGGCAGTAGCGTTCGAACACTTTTTTTAACGTTCGAACTGTAAGAAGGATTCTGGGTTAGAGTTCGAATGCCCCTCCTAGCATTCAAACTCTAAGAACAAAACTGGACAGAATGAAACTTAAGATTTAAGGATTCTTAACATAAATTTTATTCCCTCTAACTTAATACATAGCCTCATTAATCGGCATACAGATAATGATTTATGTATTTAACGAATTTAACGGATTTGGGATGTTACACAAAACAAATGATAGGATCCCTTTTTGATTCTTCTTCTCTACCGAAATTTCTTTTTCCTTGTCTTTGAGGAAATTAGCCATTTTTGAATATTTTATTAAAGTGCCTAGTGAACAATGTCATTTCCTCATCACTCTCTTCGTCATTTTGCATGACTTCATTTATTTGTGATGAGGAGATCTTGAAGGCAATTTTCTTTTTTTCTTGCTTTCATCAATTTCCTCATTGTTTCTTAATGTGATCTTATGAGTCATTAAGGATCCAAGCAATTCATCAAGCCCCATTTTTGTGAGATCCTTTACTTATTTAATAACGGTCACTTTTGGAACACAATTTCTTGGTAGACACCTGAAAATTTTTCTTACCATTTTCACATTAGTATAAACTTTGCTAAGAAATTTTAAACCATTAATTATGTCAGTAAATCTAGTAAACATCCTGGGAATTACTTTGTTTATTTCCATTTTAAATAGTTCATATTTGTGAACTAGTA
>BRYE01000021.1:17377447-17384947 GCA_030159115.1 Actinidia arguta var. hypoleuca
AGAATTAGACTCCGAAGACTCCAAAATGAGGTATGAAGAAGATGGGAAAAAAATCAAAGAAGGGCAAAATTGTACTTAGCATTCGAACTCCAAAGAGACAAAGGAACTAGAGTTCTAATGCTGACAAATTTTGTTGAAAAACCTGTTTCAGTATTTTGGTCATAACTTTTTACTCAGATGACCGATTTATTTAATTTTTGATGCGTTGAAAAGAAGACTTCAAGAACTACAACTTTATCTCTAATAAGAATTGTCTGAAAAATCAGGCTAGAACAGATGGGTAAGAAGAAAAACTGGGCAGAAATTCTAATCCTGCTAGGACTCGAATTGTGTAGCCTATATAAACTTCATTACGATTTTGTGAACGGGATACATTATTTTTTAGGATTTTTTATAGTCTCCTAGATTAGGTTTTATAGTTTTCAATAGTCTTGTAATTGATTACATTTAATTTACGTTTCATCAATTAGATTTATGATTTCATTCAATTACGCGCGTTGTTCTATAATTTTTCTAGCATTAATTTATGTCCTTTAATTTTTAATCATTCATATCAGTGTTAATATTTTAGAATGTCTTTCATAATTAATTATTTATTTTCCATAGTCATGCGTAACTAATTTTCTTAACTCGGGATCGATTGTGAAGATCGATTGGGGATCGAGGATGAACAATGGAGGTAAAATACTATCCACCGTTAGATTTTTCTGATTTTTATTCTTATGCTTCTTTGTTCTAAATACTTTCGAAAACTTGGGCGTCCTATTATGTTCGGTAACACATATATATGAATTGTTGATTCAGTATATACGCGCCTTGTAACGTTTATGTGTGCGTTGGGTTCAGTAAATGTGTTGCGCAAATCGATGATGCACGACCATGATTAAAACAATCAAATTTATTTTAGAAATTAAAGTTTGTAAGAACAAGTGTTTTTAAAATTTAAATCTTCTGAATTCGAGACTCACGACGTAGTCGAAGGATTTGAGTTATACGAAGCCTCCATTGGAATTCCAAGAAACTCGATTGGTTGAATCAATTGATTCTGAGTCATTTTTAATATTAAATTTTAAATCAGTTTTTATTGCTTTCATAATTTAGATTTAGTTTAATCAATCAATCCAAATACACGATTTTTATTTTTTTATTTTTGAAGCATTAGCTAGAATTACGTTAAGATTGCATCGTAGTATTTTTAGTTATTTTGCATTCACCTTGGCACTATCGATACTCGTACTTCGAGTTTATTACTACTTCGCAACCCGCACACTTGCGGTAAGGAATTCACTTCTGGAGCGAAGACACATACACAATAGTATTTCGTATAATCATCAATGAAAGTAATGAAATACTTATTTGCATTGGGTGTTTGGACATACTTCAAATCACACACATCAATGTGGATTAATGCCAATAGTTTAGTACTTCTTTCAACCGATTGAAACGAAGATCGAGCTAACTTCGTCTTAACACAAGTCTTATACTTGTGATCTTTTTCAATGTGGAAAGAAAAAATGTGATCCAAGTTAATTATTCTATGCATAGAATCATAATTAACATGTCTTAATCAATCATGCCATAAAATGGAAGACTCAAGCACATTAATAATAGGGATTTCTTTTTTATTAATAGTAGGGATTTCCTTTGAAAAGATCATCGAGCATATAATATTTCCCTACATACATTTCAACTTTAGATAAAATGACCCTTTCTGCCTCAAAAACCATACAAAAACCGTGTTTGCTTAACAGGGAACCAAACACCAGATTCTTCTAAATTTTGGGCACAAACAACACATTGTTTAGAGTCAACTTTTTTCTAAAGTTATCTTAAAGGTTACCTTGCCAAGCCCCACAACCTCTGAGGTGGCTGAATTCCCAATATAAACCTTCTTACCATTAGCAACCGGCTCGAAGGTAGTGAACATCCACCCGTCGCAATAGACATGGTGTGCAGCTCTTATGTCTACCCATCATTATTGTGGGTTTGAACTTACTATGTTCACTTCAGAAATCACAGGTGAAATTTTGAATATTACAATTTGACCTCTAAAAATTAAAGTTTCAAAAAATATTATTGGACATTTGTAGTTTCATCCTATATTATCTACTTCTCATATTTGGTCCCTATTTTGTAGAATTTTAATCTACCTTGCAATGGCAATGTGGAATACAATATTACGACGATCAATGTTTCATCAGAGGTTGTTGTAGTAACCCTAGAGGCTACTACATCTATGGCTCCAGCAGCTGCAGCTGCGACACCAGTAGTGATAATGCCTGTAGTCCCTACAGTTTCCATGAACTATGAGGAAAAGCCATACAAATTCAATAGCACAGATTTTAAGAGGTGTCAGTAGAAAATGTTGTTTTACCTAACCACCCTTGGTTTGGCCAGATTCCTATGGGAAGATAAACTTGTTGTTGCTCACCTCAACTACGTCATCAATGGGCTCAATGGCATGTCGTATAGCGTGGCATGTCGTATAGCGTGTATCGTTGCAAGGAGACAACTAAACAACTATGGGAGTCCATCGATCATAAGTACAAGACTGTGGATGCCAGGATGAAAAAATTCGTTGTCAACCGATTCTTGGACTATAAGATGGTGGACTCTAAGATCGTGATTAGTCAAGTCCAAGAGCTTAAGGTGATTCTGCATGAGATTCATGCGGAAGGTATGAATCTTAGTGTGTTGTTCCAAGTAGAGGCCGTGGTCAAGATTCTCCTTCCTAATGTGGTCGAGCATGCTAAGAAGCCCGATTACAAGGGAAAGAAACATGTGGGTTCTAGCTCCAAGTTGGGGGCTAAAGGTGTTGCTACCAAGAAATACAAGTTTCCTAACAATTGCCACATATATAACAAGCCAGAGCATCGATCGTTTGAGTCTAGAAGCAAGCATGCTAAGGCTAAAGGAAAGAGGCCCGCACAAGCTCACATGGTAGAGGTTGACGACATGGACCTCTGTACTATGGTGTCCGAAGTGAATCTGGTGGGGTTTGACCCACGTCCAAAGACTTCATTTTTAGATTGATCATTCATTAATGTGCATGAAGGGCCAATATCCGCCCACGCCTAACCCTTGGTAAGCCTCGGGTCGGATGAGCGACACAATGCATGATGCCCAGGTAGACGTGCCCTCGGCCTAATAGCTTTAGGCGCAACTTGTGTTCAAAAATTTGATGGTTCATAGGATTCTGCAATTCATACCAAGTATCACATTTCTCTACGTTCTTCATCGATATGAGAGCTGAGATATCTATTGCCAAAGAGTTGTTTTGTTCATGAGAGAGAAAGCACCGAAAGCACCTAGAAACAAGGCATGGATGTTGAATTCTTGTTCAAGTTCCTTGACGCGTTTTGCGCCGGAATTCGTTGTTCAATTGGGGAATGTGCGTGTCACCCAAAAGGCAACATGAGCACACCCAGTAAAGGGAATGTGGGTTAATACTGGAGCTACCACCACATGTGCTTGAATAAGGGTCTTTTCACCACTTTGGAGCCTTCTACTAAGGGGCAACAACTGTACATGGGAAATTCTTCAACCACCAAGGTGAGCGAAGGCTTAGATACTCATGAGCATGGGGCTCGAGTAGGGATGTGGGTTTTGAGTATTTTAACAATCTCACACGTATTCTCTATTTTTCTCATATAGTGGAATATCTCTAGTTCTAGTGGATGTAGGAAATTTAGGCCAAATCACGTAAACTCGGTGTTATCTTTTTTTTTATGGGTGTGTGAGTATTACTGTGCTTCTGTTGCATTTTGGGATATGAGGTAAAATTCCAACAAGTAGTATCAGAACCGATAGTTAACGATTCCCAATAAGTGGTATCATAGCTGGTATCATGGAAAAATAGTCTTGGTAGTTTTACCCTTTCCCGATTTTGGTTCTTGAATTTTCAAATTCCATGATTTTAACCCTATATTTTGGTTTTCTCTCCAAACAAGGCCAAATGGTAAAGGTGGTTATGTATTTGGATAGATTTTCACACTTGCTTAACATGTACCATCATTTGAGAGAAAAATCGACATTTTCTCCCTCTTCCCAAATAATTCCCACTATAAATTGTTCAAAATTTATTGTAATTTGCTCAATCTCATTATAAATTGCTAATGAAACATGTCGGTCAAGTACTACAAATCTGTACAAAAACCTAATTTCCCTTATAAATTGGACTAATTTGGCAAAAAAATAAAAATACATGGTTAAAATTTATGTATTTGAAAACATAGGGACCAAAATCAAAGTAAGGCAAATTATAGGGACTATTTTTGCAATTTACCCTAATTAATACAATTGGTAAATGCTACAAAATCCTAATACCAAAACTATTTTCCATTAAATCGGACAAATATATTCTTATACTATTTTACATCACTTCCCAATTTTTGGTACGTACATACGTATTTATATATAGATATATTTATATTTGCGTGCTTAAAAAAAAGAAAGAAAAACTAAGGTGGGTGGCTGCTTCTAGGCCATCCCATATTGGGGCCACCTAATAAGGGGTCCCATTTGTGGGTTGAGGTGCTGGCAGTGATCAATTCCTCACACACACGCACTTTGACCACCAAGTCCAACACCAGTTGAATCAGATGGGGAGAGAAGAAAGAAAGAATACATGCAAATTGATGGAAACGGAGTGTGATAGAAGGATATTTGTTTTCTTGCCAAATCAATGGGTGGGGATTGAAAATATGGAGTGTAAAAAAATATAATTTATCGGTAAGACTTAAACCAATGCATTGCACCCGGTAAGTTTAGGTTGTACTTCAATCACTAAATCAAATCTAATTTATTAATGCAAAAGGATTAAGGGGAAGTTAATTAATTATGCTCACCTCAACCATTTTGGTTATTTAAATTGTTTATCTTGTAGTCTCTGCTAAAAAAAATTCATGCAAAAAGTCATGTTAGTCAGCTATTGACTATCACCTTATCCAATCATATTTTTATTAAGAAAAAAAACGATCTATTCCGAATATCATGTCGTTCAAAGAAAAACAATCGATCGTATTATTACCGACAACTTAATTGTTTGCATGTATAATTATAAAAAATGATCAAAACAATCAACTCGCTACATACCTTAAAAAAATAAATTAAATTTTCTTAAGCTTATATAAAATCTGTCATCAACAAGGGCCCCATGTGGACCCAGACACAAGTTGGGAAAGGTAGGAGTCAGTCACCGACCAACAGGGCTTTGGATTAATCCAACCCGTCCGACCAATCTTGTAATGTGAAGGACGTACCGAACTTGTTAGTGCTCTCAAATTAATCCTATGTTGATGCTCGCATTGCATCACGTATTAATGTATTAGTTGATAAAAAAAAAATATCGACTTTGTGTTAAAGATATTATACGTTCTAGTGGAGGTTTGTCTGATCGGTAATTTCAGAGTCCCTAAATTAATCTTTTTCGAACTCAATTAAATCGAATGGGAATATTGAGCTATCAAATAAATTTTTGCATGATGGCCAGAACTTCAAATGAAGCAAATTTGGACTAGCTTTTTTAAAAAATAAAAAATTAGCTGATTTGATTTGTCAAATTCTTTTCGTGTATAGTGATCTTATTTTTTTGTTTAAAATTTTATACTTTTTCAAGACTAATCTTGTTATGTGAAGAACGCCCCGATCCGTCACTGTTATTTGGCGCTCTCAAATTAATTTTATGTTGACGCACACACTATATCATGTGTTACTGTATTAATTGATAAAAAGATCACGACTTCGCACTCAAAGTATCCCCTGTTTTAGAGTAAGTTTGCTCGATTGGTAGCTTCAAGACCTCTAAATTAGTCTCTCTCGAACTCAATTGGATGAACAGGAATATTGAGCTATTATCACACAAAAAAAAAAATCGTATATTGGCCAGAATTTCAAATGAGGCCAATTTGGACTAATATTTTTTTAAAAGATTTTTTAGCTAATTTGATTTTTCAAATTTTTTCTATTTAGTGATTGTTTTTTTCATTTGTTCGAGATTTTTTTCTTTTTCAATTACTCTTGACTAAAAGAATTTAAAAATATAAAAAAAATCATCTAATTTAAAAAAAAATCACTAAGACAAAAAAAATTATTTTAACTCAATAAATTATCTAAATTATTTATCTTTTTTTATCGGATTTGGAGTAGAGTGTACAATTAATATTCTAGGACTAAAGAGAAGTATTTAAAATTTAAAATTTTTGTGGTTGGGTGTGAAATGGGAAGAGAAATTGGGAAGTTGACTTCTACGGGCCTTTAGCTTGACTGTCAGACTAGGAATAGGTAAGTGTTATAACTGGTACCAATGCAATCAAGTGTTGTCTCTTCTTGTTCGAGTGAGCAGAGTTTACAGATATAACCCTCAACTATGACTCAGTTTCAATGTACCCGCCTGTACCCGCCTCAGCTATTAAACTGAACACCTAACCTCCTCAAACTATTTGCCGTTTGAAGTAGACCCCTTTCCATTAGCAAGGAGTAAGGAATTTGGGTGGCAAATTTCATGTGAGAAGCACAGGACAGGCCTTAAATTTGATTATGACTTATGTGCCCTTGTCTTCTTCCCACATATATATATATATATATATATATATATATATATATATATATATATATATATATACAGGACAGGCCTTAAATTTGATTATGACTTATGTGCCCTTGTCTTCTTCCCATATATATATATATATATACCTTAAATTTGATTATGACTTATGTGCCCTTGTCTTCTTCCCATATATATATATATATATATATATATATATAAATA
The DNA here is from genome assembly GCA_030159115.1 of Actinidia arguta var. hypoleuca. NCBI lineage: Eukaryota > Viridiplantae > Streptophyta > Magnoliopsida > Ericales > Actinidiaceae > Actinidia > Actinidia arguta. The sequence continues at coordinate 17,384,217 of BRYE01000021.1, forward strand.
TATATATAAAAACTAGTGGGAGACCCGTGCTATGCACGGGCGAGTTTTCAAAATAAACAATCCATTAATCAAGAACCTAATTTAATAGAGTCATTCTTAAGTAATTTGTCAAATAGTCAGTGTTGCTCAGCAATACAATTCTTAAGTAAACTTAAGATTTTATTAAACCTATCTGAGAATCTCAAGAATCTTGACACACAATGGTAGTAAATGAGTTTATATATATAGGGGCAAAATTAGGAAGAAAAAAACATAGGGGCAAAATCGCAAAAAAACATGATTAGGAGCAAAAAAGTTGGTGGTCAAGGAGTTACTATTCACTCATATTTTAGGGGTAAAATCAAAAAAAATGATTAGGGGCTAAATCGGGAACAAAACATGATGGAAAAAAACAACAATTGGTGAGGGGCAAAACGGGAAAAAAAAAATTGGTGATCAAGGCAACACTGTGCACTCACATTTAGGAGCAAAATCGAAAAAAAAATTGGAAAAAAAATTGTTTAGGGGCAAAATCAAAAAAAAATGATTAGGAGCCAAATTCGATCAACTAAGAGAGTTAAAACTGTCCAACATTCAGCAAAAGTAGGGGCAAAAGCAGCAAAATTAAATATGCTCGTCACTGAGTTATTGTTCAGGAACATATCGATGTACAACGTTCAGCAAAAGTAGGGGCAAAATGAAAAAAATAAATGGTGGTCACTGAGTTAAAGTAGGGGAAAAATAGAGAAAAA
>BRYE01000021.1:17419947-17422447 GCA_030159115.1 Actinidia arguta var. hypoleuca
TTTTAGTATTAGTTCTAGTTATTTTTTAATTTGCACACTTCATCTATTTTGATTCTAAATGAAATAGATCAAATTGATTGAACACTATATTATTCGAATAAGTATAGAAAGCATCATTAATTTTATACTTTTGCTAACTAATAATGCTAAAGAATAGCTTAATAACGTGAAATAAAATATTTCTTATTTGCAAACATGTCCCTTGTAGGGACACTTATGATATGCGTGGGAATTATGAGCATATTATTGAAGCATTAGATATGACTACTCAACTAAAGAATTGGGGGATGAATGTTGAATGAGGTTTTTATCATGCAGTTTAATTTGAACTCATTGTTTTTTCAGTATGAGTTATATCAAATTAACTATGACAATATGAAGATTAAGTGAAATATTAATTAATTGTCCATTATGTTTATTTAGAAGAGATGAAATTTAAGTAATTATAACAATATTCACTTCATGAAGTCGAAAAGCCGAAAGTCTATGATAATTTTGTTAAGTAATTATTATTCACGTATTTAATAGGATATAAGAACTATTTACATAAAAAAAAAAAATCAAGTTTAAGTATTGGTGGACATTCTTTTAAGCTTGGAAACAAAAGTTTTAATTTATTTTAGAGTATCTATTTTATTGGTTATGGTTCTCTTCACGATAGTTTATACAAGTTAAAGTTTGATGACCGTAAAGTGCTTTTATATTGTATCATAACGTTGGAACTAAACGTAGCCAGATGAATGAAAATTCTTTCATATTGTGGAATAAACGACTGGGTCATACATCTAGAGAAAGATTAGAAAGATTAATAAAAAATAGAATTCTTTTGAATCTAGACTTTACTGATCTTGGTATGTGTATGAATTGTATTAAGAAAAAATAAATCAAACACACCAAAAATGGTGCCACAAGAAGTGCAGAACTCCTTAAAATAATCCATACGAATATTTGTGGACCTTTTGATAATCCATCTTTTGATGGAGAAAAGTATTTTATCACCTTTATAGACGATTTTTTACGTTATGAACATATCTATATATTACATGAAAAATCTCAAGCAGTGGATGTCCTTGAAATATACATTACTGAGATTGAAAGACAGTTAGATAGAAAGGTAAAAATAGTCAGATCGGAAAGAGGTAGTGAATATTATAGAAGATATGACGGCATAAAACAATATCCTGGTCCATTTGCTAAACTCCTTGAAAAGTGTGGTATATGTGCACAATATACTATGCCAGGTACACCACAACAAAATGGTGTAGCTGAAAGACGTAACCGTACTCTAATGGACATGGTTAGGAGTATGTTAAGTAACTCCTCGTTACTCATATCATTGTGGATAGAAGCCCTTAAGACCGCTGTGTATTTGTTTAACCAGATTCCTAGTAAGTTATTTCCAAAGACTCCTTTTGAACTGTGAACTAGAAGGAAATCGAGTTTAAGACACTTGCATATTTGGGGTTATCAGGCAGAGGCTAGAATTTATAATCCACATGAAAAGAAATTAAAATTTAGAACATAGAGTGATTACTTTATTGATTATCCTAAAAAATTCAAAGATATAGGTTTTACTGTCCTACCCATAGTATAAGAATTGTAGAAATCGATAATGTCAGATTCATTGAGAATGGTAAAATTAATGGAAGTGATAAACTACGAAATGTAATTATTCAAAAAGTTAGGGTACAAGTCCCATTACCTATAACTTCCAATGAAGTTGCTACCATAGTTATCGAACAGTTTAACAGCGATGGGCAATAAACTAATGATCAATCACTCTATAATGAAATTGTCACCAATGAACCGATAATAGAAGAACCACAAGGGGTAGCATTAAGAAAATCTTAAAGAAAAAAGAAATCAGTTATTCTGAATGATTATGTATTCATCTACAAGAATCTGACTTTGATATAAGGACAAGTAAAGACCCGATTTTATTTTCTCAAGCCATGGAAAGTAATGATTCTGATAAATGGATCGATGCCATCAATGAAGAATTAAAATCAATGGACCAGAACAAAGTCTAGAATTTCATTGAATTGCTTGAAGGATATAAGAAAGTTGATTGCAAGTGGGTCTTTAAGACCAAACGCAATGCAAGTGGTAATATTGAATGATATAAAACTAGACTTGTGGTCAAAGGTTTCACTCAGAACGAAGGCAATGATTATAAAGAGACTTTCTCTCTTGTATCAAAGAAGGATTCTTTAAAAATTATTATGGTTTTGGTAGCTCATTATGATTTAGAGCCGCATCAAATGGCTGTGAAAACTGTTTTTCTGAATGAAAATTTAGAGAAAGAAGTTTACATGAATCAACCTGAAGGATTCTCTATAAAAAGAAAGGAGCAAATGGTTTATAAACTTAAGAAATCAATATATGAACATAAGCAAGCTTCCCGAAAATGGTATATTAAGTTTAATGATACTATTACTTCCTTTAATTTTAAGAAAAATACTGTTGATCGGTGTATATATCTAAAGGTTAGTTGGAGTAA
>BRYE01000021.1:17439947-17444947 GCA_030159115.1 Actinidia arguta var. hypoleuca
TTTTAATTAAACGATAAAAAAATTCACTAAAAATAAAAAAAATAATAATAAAAAAAAACTATCACAAACCAGCCTCATTGTTTGTTTAATTGTTTGAATTGGGTATTTGGAGAGAAAAAAACAAAATCGCACTTTATCATTTATTTGAATTGCTTAAGAGAAGAGAAAGAGAGAAAAATAAAGAAAAAAGAAATTAAATTCCTTAAAAGCCACTTTTTAAAAACAATGTTTCAGTTGGATATTATTATTTCTAAATATTATTTTTTTCTATATTTTTTCAGTTTCTCTTGGTACGTCTCTCTTTTTTCTCCTAGTTTCCAAATAAATTCTGAAAGCATTCGAACCATGAATTTTGAAAGGGAAAAAACCTGGAAAAAAAATGAAGATTAAAAGTAAAATATGTCATCTCTACTATAGTCTATATATTATACAAACATTATTTTTTTCATAAGTAGTCTTATATAATTGCTAAATAGCTGACATTTATAAAATAAGACACAAATACATTTTAGAAATTAAGTTAAGTACCTGACTAATTTATATAAGTTGAAAGGAAAAAAAAAAAGATACACTTTATAATTACCTTTTATGTATTATGAAAATTGTAATGTTAAAAAAATTGCATTACTAACTACTTATTTATATTAAAAAAATGATAGTAATTTATACACTTCACTTTTTATTAAATGCACTTTATTTTTTTATCTTTATTATGCAATATTATAATAATATTCTTGACACGTTTGCTCATTACCGGAGTTATCCATCCCCATACAATTAAATTTTCATTTACTTTTTTTCTTGGAGGGATAGTTTAGATATTTTATTGCAAAGTTGTATAATAAAAATAAAAAATGAAATGTATAAATCACGACCCTAAAAAAACTGCATTACTATTTTTCTTAAATTACACAATTCATCGGGAATTACTGCTAGTAAATAATGAGAAGAAATCATTCTAAAATTACACAATTCAGTGCATAACCCGAATTACTGCTAGTAAATAATGAGAAAAAATCAAGATAAGTAAAATTTATTTGTTTTCTTTTTCTCTAAACACTTGTAGAGAGTTACAAATATGCAAGTGGTCAACAAATGGACTACCCAACTAACTATGCTTATCCTAGTTAGGACTGAGTTTTCCCAATCAATGCCTTTGTATTTATTTTCAGCCCAACCCAATGAGAAATGGGCCCACCACTAGGAATGGATTTGGGGGTAGGTTACTACTTATTGCTGATATCATATGGGGTCCGGTCGGTCACAATGCCATAAATAAAATCGTTTATTTTGTAAGGTTAATTAAGTTCATAAGCCAATCAAAAACTCAACTTGATCGCGTGTCGGAAACAACATGATTGTATCATATTTGTGATGCAGTTTAATTTTAAAAATATAATTACTATTAATTTTTTGTTTGAGGCAGATGTGATTGACAATGTGATTACTGATGTATAATCAATTTAAATTTTTTTAATGATCGACACGTGGAGCTTTACAATACTCTATGATATAAATGGTTCTAGTCATATAATTGGACCAACAAGAAGACAAGTACACCCAATGAAAGTTTTCTTTATCACGATCATAATATATAGCTTTTATAATATGTAGCACATTATTTTTTATTATTTTAAACTCACATACTCATAACATTCAACATAACGATCATAACATATACTACAATCGATCATAATATTATTATGATATGCACGTTGTGTACTATAGACTTTTGAGTTCTGGATCCATCATGTAATTATGTTCTCTTTTCTTTTTTGAGTTCATTGACAAAGGATAATGGGAAATTCCCCCATTAAGGCCACAAATTTCCCACTATATCTCTATATATTACAAATCACAATTCATTGGGAATCTCAAATCTATCTCTCACTATCTACGGTTGAAATTCATTTGAGTTAATTCAACTATTGAGATTTCACTTGAGATTATTTTTTCTCTCCCCAAACTATCACTTCCTTCTTCTCAAAAGACGTGAGACCCACATAGGTTCTTATCCAATAAAAAAAAACTCTTTAAAGATGGACATATGTTTTACCTATTTGATTATTTTTTTAGTGGTCCCCAACAAAAAATTAAAACACATATGTCTTTTTCTCTCATTTTTATTTTTTTTTATATTTAATAATTTTGTTATTATTTGATCAATTTTTTATATTATTTTAATTATTTTGACGATAAGAATATAAAAATATAAAAAAATATTTAATTTGAAGATAAAAATAAATTTTTTTTATTTTTAGTGAATTTTTTCTTAAATTAGATATTTTTTTTTTATATTTTTAGACTTTTTTAATCAAGAGAAACCGAAAATGTATAAAATATTGATTAATCGGTAAAAAAAATTATTAAAGACAATAAAAGTTGTGCTAGTGTGACCCACATAAAAAAAACTAAAACACCTTTTTTTTTCTCCTCATTTCTTTCAAACTAGCAATACTTTTTCAAAATTATTATACTTTCTAATTTATTTTTTATTTTTTAGTAATATATCTTTTCATATATGCATGTAATGTATATCTTATCTGACGTTTATATATTATTTATTTTTAAAATTATAAAACTCTAACGAATACGTCTAATAGTATTTTGTTTATATAGTGCCCATGGGCACGGACAATTTCTAATTATATATATAACATGTATATATATATACACACACTAACATGTACACGTCAAGGGCTTGAATCATAATATTGGTAACAGTATAAATATTAGTCATAGGGCCATGTATCAATCCATATTAAACAATGTCGATTTACATTTACTAAAATAACAATATTAGAGGGTCAAAATATCTATTCAACATTTAGAAAGTTGGTCAGGGTTCAAAATAATGGTTGATATTTTTGATTTTTTTGTTTTTAATAAATTTTTTATCGTTTAATTAAAATTTTATATATATTTTTTCCTCTTGAGGAGAGGAGTTCAAAATTAAAATAGCTTTTTTTTGTCTTTAATGATTTTTTTTTTAAATGAAGTAAAAAAATTTATATTTTTGGATCTTCCCGTAAGAGAAACTCAAAAAATATAAAATTTTAATTAAATGATAAAAAAATTTACTAAAAAAAAGTAAATTATAATAAATAAATAAAAATATCCCCAACCGGCCTCATTTTTTGTTTAATTGTTTGAATTGGGTATTTGGAGAGAGAGAAACAAAATCGCAATTTATCATTTATTTGAATAGCTTAAGAGAAGAGAAAGAGAGAAAAATAAAAAAGAAAGAAATTATATTCCTTAAAAGCCATTTTTTAAAAATAATATTTTAGTTGGATATTATTATTTCTGAATATAATTTTTTTTCTATATTTTTTCAATTTCTCTTGATACGTCTTTCTTTTCTTTCCTAGTTTCCAAATAAATTCTGAAAGTGTTTGAACCATAAATTTCGAAATGGAACACACACACACACCACACACACACACCAAGGAAATGAAGATTAAAAGTAAAATATGTCATCTATACTATTGTCTATATATTATACAAACATTATTTTTTTCATAAGTAATCTTATATGATTGCTAAGTAGCTGACATTTATTAGACTCTTGTAACATGAGAGACATGAAGATTTAGAATAAAATAAGACACAAATACATTTTAGAAATTAATTTAAATACCTGACTAATTTATATAAGTTGAAAGGAAAAAGAAGATACACTTTATAATTACCTTTTATGTATTATGAAAATTGTTATGTTAAAAAAATTGCATTACTAGCTACTTATTTATATTAAAAAAAAGATAGTGATTTATACACTTCACTTTTTATCAAATGCATTTTATTTATTTTTATTATGTAAGATTACAACAATGTCCTTAACACGTTTGCTCATTACTGGAATTATCCCTCTCTATACAATTAAATTTTATTTACTTTTTTCCTTGGAGGGGTAATTTAGACATTTTATTGTAAAGTTGTATAGTAAAAATAAAAAATGAAGTGTATAAATCACTATCCTAAAAAAATTACACAATTCAGTGCATAGCCCGAATTACTACTAGTAAATAATAACAAAAAATCATTCTAAAATTACACAATTCAGTGCATAGCCCGAATTACTACAAGTAAATAATGAGAAGAAATCAAGATAAGTAAAATTTATTTGCTTTCTTTTACTCTAAACGCTTGTAGAGAGTCGTACAAATCCGCAAGTAGTCATCTAGACAAATAGACTACCCAACTACCATGCTTATCATAGTTAGGAGACTTCAGTTTTCCCAGTCAACGCATTTGTATTTATTTTAAACCCAACCCAATGGGAAATGGGCCACCACTGGGAGTTGGGGGTAGGTTACTACTTATTGCCGGCATCATATGGGGTCCGTTCAGTCACAGTGCTATGAACAAAATCGTTCATTTTGTAGGGTTAATTAAGTACATAAGCCAATCAAAAACTCAAGTTGATCGCATGTCGGAAACAACATGATTGTATCATATTTATGATACAGTTTAATTTCAAAAATATAATTACTATTAATTTTTGTTTAAGACAACTGTGATTGACAATGTGATTACATATGTCCAATCAATTTGAATTTTTTTAATGATCGACTCGTGGAGCTTTACAATACTCTATAATATAAAGGGTTAACCAACAAGAAGACAAGTACACCCAATTAGAGTTTTCTTTATCACGGTCATAATATTTAGCTTTATGATGTATAACACATTATTTTTTATTATTTTAAATTCACACCCCCTTAACATTCACTATAACAATCATAATACACATAACAACCAATCGTAATATTATTATGGCACACACATTATGTACTATAGACTTTGTGGTTTCTGGATCCATCATGTAACTATTATGTTTTCTTTTCTTTTTTTGAGTTCTTTTACAAAAGATAATAGGAAACTCCCCCGTTAAGGCCATAGTTTTCCCACTATACCCTATTATATATACAACATATATATATACACACACAAACATGTACAAGTCAGGGTCTTGAATCACAATATCGGTAATGGTG
>BRYE01000021.1:17462447-17464947 GCA_030159115.1 Actinidia arguta var. hypoleuca
TTATAAGAGGTCTTAATAGTAACTTTGAGAGAAATAGAATGAATTTGAAATGCCTCGTAAAGTTCCCAACACAATGTCAAGTCCATATCTAAACCATCAATCTGAATTTAAGGTGTTCTTATTGAATAATAGTCTTGCTTGGATTTGGTTGATGTGGATTGCTAGGATCAAGTGAGGAGAATCGAGGGAAAGAGGTTTCTGGAAAGTGTTTAGGTCGCCCACTTTGTTCGAGGACATGGTCAAGTGCATCCTCCTCTGCAACTGCCAGTAATCTCTCCCTCTCTCTTACATTATGCCTCAAATTATGCGATGTTGTATACACGCACGAGCAATTGCTACAGGATTCGTAGTTAGACTGGGATGGGAAACGAAACAGAATATACCGGATTTTTAGCACATACAACTATCAAACCAGAGACCAAAACAGGGCTTGACAAAACAGAAAGTATCATGGTGCGTCGCCCTATAATGGAGCCACAAAAAGTAAAAAGGGGATATCACCAAGACAGAATACGTTAAAAATTTGGAGCCAACTACCAACAGCACAAGAAGCGTTTCACGGGTAGTGTCTACAATAAATAACAGAACTTGTGGGAGAACCTACAAGACAGCTTCTCTTATCTTACAGTTCGTGAATAATAGGTAGTGGGTTTTGAGCTATCATAGTTTTGTCTTCAAAAATTACCCAGTTGTGCCAGATCACTAGATGTATGGTACGTATGCTTTTTGATGCTGTTATTTCTTGTTCCCGTCACTTTGATTGTCTTGCTGTCTTGTTGGTTAATGGGTATCATGTTAAGCAGAACCAAAGGAAGCAGAAAAACTAGTGTTTGGTCATATACAGCTTCATCATTCTGTGTAAGGATTTAAATAAACTGTTTGGCAGGAGTAGCAGCTGGCTTTACCTTGGAACCTCAAACCAAGGAGAAGAAAATGTTGAAACCTAATGGTTGCTTACCTTCGATCTGTAGGTGGTCCAGGGCACTGAGCATGACTAGGGCTCTTTGTGAGCTTCAGTCGGAACTGCAGTTTCCATTATTTAGTGGACAAGTTTCCAAAGTGAAGAACAGTAAACGTTCCAGGACTTCGACAGCTCAGACCGATTATTTTGTTCCAAAGACACCTGCAGGAAAAGAATCAAAAAGGAAGTGTGGAGCAAAAAGGGGTTCCGAAAATTTAGCTAGCAGGTTTCGGACTGCCAAAGCACGAATAGAAGCAGATGAAGTTATAATGGATTCTGTAGAAATGTCAAATGGAGAAGTGGACTGCCATGAGAGCTGCAACTCTTGTCAGACTTCAACGGAAATTAGGAAAGCTGATTTAACTGAAGTTCATATAGCTGATTCATGTTCGATTTCTGATCTTCAATCTTCAAAAGAGGTGGAACTTTACGGCACAATAGTATTGGAAATTTTCCTAGCCCAAGAGAACTAGCAAACCTTGACGGAAAGTTTCTGGAGTAGCACTTCAATCTTGGCTACGGAGCATATCGCATATTGAATCTTGCTCGGAGTATTGTTTAAGGCAGAATCCAAATTCGACAACTTGAAGAAGCTTGTAGTGAACCAAGCTTATCAAACTACAGCATGCTCAAAGAGCACTGAAAGAAATTTACGGATTTAGCCCCTTCACCTGTTCTAATATACTCGTTTGCATGGGATTTTACCTCGTGATTCCAGCTGATTCGGAAAGAATTAGACATTTAAAACAGGTCCTCTTTTTTTTTTCTTGTCCTCGTGCATCTCAGATTTTGGAAATATGTCTAATCGTTTGAATGTTTGCTATACAGGTTCATGCAAGAAATTCCACTATTCAAACAGTTGAAAGAGATGTTGAAACATTATATGGAAAGTATGCACCGTTTCAGTTATTGGCTTACTGGTAGGTTATACAACAAATCATTATTTTTTGCTTGCCCTCATGTTCTGCAGTTTCGGTTCTGCTGGTTGAACAAGATTAATAAACATTTTCTTTTGTATATTCCTTTTTCTTTTGGTTCATGATCAGGTCGGAAGTGTGGAACTTCTATGAGGAATGGTTGGAAAGTTGAGTGAAATGCATTCCTCTGATTACAAACTTATTACAGCTGCTAATATGAGGCCCGGGGGCGCAAAATTAAGAGAATGAAGACATCCCAATAGGGATTCTCCTGGTTGACCAAGTTCTCGCTGGATTCTCACTTTTGTCATGTCAGAAGCGTGGAAGCTTCTGTCATGAATGGTTGGAAATCTGAGCTCAATGCGTCGATTGGAGCGAGAAACTTGCTAACATTACCGACCGGATGCCTGAAAGCCGAAAGGAGTGGCAAAAATGGGGCTGAGCTATCATAATGGAGCAGCATATCGGATAGCTTTGCTACTTTGTGTACACTATTTGCAACATCATCCCACTAATTTAGTGCTATCTCCATATTTGCTTTTCTAGTTTTTGAATATGCCCTATCAATTGTTTATTTAGGCGCTTATTTTGGAAGATCAGTATACGTCGTCAACTGAACTGT
>BRYE01000021.1:17502447-17504947 GCA_030159115.1 Actinidia arguta var. hypoleuca
GGAAAATGTAAGGTGATGTTTGATAAAACTAAAAATTAAAAGTTGAAAATTATAAGTGTTGAATTTAAAAAAAATATTTAATATAAATAATTAGTCAAATATAAATTTTACAACTTTTTAGTGTTCTTCATTTTTTTAAAAGAAGAAGTATTAATTTGGTGGTAATGGAGGTGTTGGTGCAATAATAATGATGGTCAACAATGAAAATAGCATTGAGGCAAAATAATGGTAATTGCGTAACGGAAGTTGTGGGGGAGAGTTAGTGGTGGTGGTGGTGGTGGTGGTGGTGGTGGTAGTAAGATGATGGCGGAGATGGAGAGTAGTTGATTTATGCATTTTGTTGTTATTTATAGGTATATTTTTTTTAGACTTTAGCACATTTGCGTATATTATTTGTGTTACTTAATCGTTGTTTGGCGCATGTTTATTTAACTGTTTTGTAGGTCAATAAAGCATAAAGAAGTTGGAAGAGGCGAGGAATCGAGTCAGAAGTGATTGGGAGTTGGTTATACTAAGTTTAAGAATTTTTCCAAGGCGACAATGTTCAACCGATTGAATACCAATCCTCAAATGGTATAAACGGAGTAGAAGCATTAGATGGATTGTCCAAAACAGTTGAACTTGAAAGTGGAGGAGGAATAGGGCAACCTTTTGACCGGTTGAACTTTATGCTCGATCGTCGAGACTAAAGGAACCAAATGATGAAGAAAGGAGTTCGATTGATTGGGACTCTGTTCCGACCGGTTGAAGAAGGCTATGAACCCTCAAAGTCAACATAAAATGCTACCTTTCAAGGGTGTTTGAGTTCTTTCACTCTCATATCTTTTCAGCCCTGTATATGGAGGGATCCCAACGTATTGGAAGCCTTGAAACCCAAGTTTAAAGATTTTTTAGGAGAATTCTTAGTCTTGAAGAATTACCTCTCTTTCCACTACTTTATATTTTTTAATTTCCTAGCATATTTTCTAATCCCACCTGAGAGTTGGAAAGATAGAAGAAGAGTACTTGCTTGGTAATTGAAGCTTGTAATTAGTATTCTACTGCTAAAATTTAAATAGTTGTAAATTTACTTGAGTTTTGATTTTGTCATTGAATTCTCATTTATCTACCATTTTTGTTGTCAATTACTTTAGTTTAATAGCTAATGGTTCATGTGTATTTGAGTTTTCCTCACTCATAAAAGGTTAACTCAATTGGCTTGATCTAAGGACTATGTCTTCTCCTAACCGTAGTATGAATTGGTTTTTCTCTCAATTTAAATGGTTTCAATACTTGTTTTATGTTGATTAATGGACTTCTTATGATCAAAACTTGAAGTTGTATACATATTTGATTATTTATTAACAAGTTCACTTGATATTGCACTCTGAGTGTTTAAAAAATTGTACAAAACCATTATCAATCTCATAAAAATATTTTTAGATACAAAATATATTTTAATTTTCAAAATCGTCCAACCAATATCATCGTGCCTTTGAGATTTGGTTGAGTACATAAAACAAAAAAGAAGTTAAAACATCTAAGTTCGGAGAAAGATTGGGTACTTGGATAATGCCATTTTACATTTATATTTTATCTACATAATTTTTTTTAAATCTCAAAACAATCATTTTTATAATTTTTTCACTTGCAACAAAACCTAATCTTGCATTTTTAGCTCCATGTAACATTGGAATTCCAATTATTATGTTGTATTGATAAGTTTTTACATTTGAGAACTTCTTGTAACAACGTAACAAGACAAGCAGTGGTGACGATGGAGGGAAGGTATTTTCTCTCTCCTTTTTTTTTCCTTTTTATTGCTCTTCACAAATGAACATATGCACTAACCACTAAATTATCTCTTATTTTCATAAATACATTCCCTTATGCCTATCTTATTTGATAAATATATTTCCTATTTTATAATGACAATGTCTTTGTTTCTTTCCTATCATGTAAAGTTGTTTTTATCTTTGATGGTACAAACTCAAGGTATCACCTAGTTTTGGAATGTTTAACTTTAACCTTCCTTTTGCTTCTTCTACTAACTTTATCCTTTACGGATAAATACTTTCTAATAAAAATGAATGAATAAGAATTAGGGCTTTGCAAATATTCGATCCATCCGTCAAACCGACCAACCCGATCCGATCCGAACCTGAGCAAATCCGTTCATTCTTCGGATGAATAACGGATGTATGTTGACTAATCCGACCACATTCGGATCGGATATCGGGCCATTCAATCGCCCAATCCGACCGCCCAATCCGCCCAACCCGATAAAATATTACACTAAAATCCATAATTTCACCCAACCCGACCCCTAATCCGACCAAGTTCCACCCGAACCGATCCAACCCGCCCATCCATTGGATCGGATTCGGATTCAATTTTTTTCAATCCAATTAGTTCGGATCGAATTTCGGGTGACCCCAAACCTGATCCGATCCGACCCGTGAGCAGCCCTAATGAGAATAACCAATAATAATATGTCGCGAAACAAAGGCACCAAGAAGAA
>BRYE01000021.1:17527447-17532447 GCA_030159115.1 Actinidia arguta var. hypoleuca
AAACTGTTATAGTTTGGAAACAGTGGTGGGACTAAAACAAGAATGTGTGGTTTTCAAGTTATAATTTATCTCAAATTTAACGAATATAGATACACAGAGTTCTTACTAAGTCACAATGTGATCCTTTCTTTGAAATCCGATAAAAATGTTAACGGAAATTGGATGGGTTGTTTTTTCCTTTGTTATTACAATTTTTATAAATATTTTTAACGAGGTAAGAGATTAGCCTAGTAGTTGATGCACTTTTTTTCCGAGTATAATGCCTCAGTTTAAGTCTTACCGTTGCGAATAGTACCATCCCTCTCTCCCTATTCCCTTCTACACCAATTGTAATAAAAAAAAAATTAACAAAACTTTGAATGAGACTGCTTTAAAATTAATCGGAAATTGAAGGGTTCCTAGTGTTAAAAGTGAAACTGCAGAACACACTCTCTCTCCTTTTAATACACCCTCCCTGCCATCTTTCTTCTTGCTCAACTCTCTCTCTCTCTCTCTCTCTCCATATGAGTTTGGTATGGCCATGAATCAAGTGGGTACCCATACCCGTACAATTCCCATTCCTACACGGACACGGAGAAGAGGCAGCTGTTCCTGCGAAACTACCAGTTCAGCAGGAAGAAGAAGAAGAAAACTGTTGCAGAGAGGATCAGTGACTCAGTGAGTCTTTTTTCCGGGTTAAAAGGGTCTTATGGGTCAGGCTCCGATTCGCCAGACAGATCCGGAAAACGGTCTGGTCCAGGTCCGAAATGGCCTCTTCCTTGCTTCTAGAAAGAGGAAGTTTCTTCACCTCCATAACCTAAATAACAGCAACAATAGTTCTAGATCTCTGCCGTCGTCTTCTAATTGCTTCTAGTAGGCCTCTTTCTTGTTAATTTCCTTTCATTTTCATTTTCATTTTTTTGGGGATTTGGAAGTTTATATACCCAAATCTCACAACCTTAATTGTAAGCTACTCTTTTTATGTTTTTCATGAATTGATGTGTTTTAGTGATAGAAACTCTCTCTCTCTCTCTCTCTCTCTCTCTCTCTCTCTCTCTCTCGTTAAGCCTTGGGAAAATACTTGTTTGTGCTGCGCTTTGAATTTTGAAGCGTAAATTACACATACCTTCCCTGAGGTCCTGGAAATTACATGACCCTCCCTGAGGTTTAAAATTGCATCACATATAGGCCCCTCCATTAGTCAAACATTAAACAACTTAACAGAATATGAGGACCTTGCCCTACTAAAATTTTCCAAATATCATTTTTACCCTGAATTCATTCTCTATGCTTTTTTGTGTCAATCGAATTTTCACCATCATCTGCCACATCCTCCATTACCCACAACCACAACTATGAAAAACTACCAGGAGAGGAAAAGGGTGAGGGTTAAGAGATTATTTGGGTTTGGGGAGGAACATGAGAGAGAAGAGGAATAGGATGAGGGTAATTTAGTATTTTTATTTTTTCTGTCAAGTCTGTTAAAAGACAAACTCTGACAGGGAGTGAATGTCATTTCCAGGACTTTAGGGAGAATCTGCCTTAATCAAAAACTCAGGGAAGGTATGTGTAATTTACCCAGGTTTTAATTTGAGAACGAATGGAGTAAATGAAAAAACTTACAGGCGCGAAAAGGGAAAATTACAGAACTGGTTTCTATAGTTTACAATTTGGGTCAATTTGGTTCACGTTGTTCTTATTTACTCAATTTAGACCCCGTTTTTGGACTTTCTATTAATTGAGTCCAATTAATAAGGTTAGTAATGATTGTTGATGAGAATAGCGGATGTTCAGCTCGCATGGCCCTTAGTTATGGGCAAAAGGACTCACTACATTGCACTATATGTGAGAATGCTTTCTGAGTAAGGATCTCATGTGTGAGAAGACTTTTAGAATAGGGATCTCATTATTTGGTTATTTGCATTTGTGAGAAGACTTTCTAAGTAGGGATCTAATGTGTAGGAAAACTTTCAGAATAGGAATCTCATTATCTGGTGTATTTGCATTTATGGGAAGGCTCTCGGAATAGAGATCTTAGATCTGGCTATAGCATTTGTGATGAAGGCTTTATGAGTAGGGATCTCATGTGTGAGAAGACTCTCAGAATAGGAATCTTATATTTGACTACAATAGTTTAAGAAGGTTTTTTGAGTAGGAATCTCATATCTGACACCAGCATATGTGAGAAGATTTCAATTTAGTGGTTTTGGTATCGACCGCGTCTTCGGATGGTTGCGCTGTGCCAGTGCCGAGAAAAGTATAGAGATGGGAGGGAAAGAAAGAGAGAGAGAGAGAGAGAGAGATGAAGGATAAATGTTATTTTCATCCAAAAAAAAGGTGAAGGTTGAGAGAGAGAGAGCGCGTATTCAGGGACGGAACCATAATTTTATCTTTGGAGGAGCATGACAGAGATTGAGAGCAGACATTAGAGTTAAAAGGCCCACCGTAGTGTATTTATATAATATATATAGAAATGATAGATAATATATTAGGAATTATGGCAGAAGTAGGAGGGCATGACCCTCTACGATCGAAACACAACTCCGTGCGTGTATTTATGAGTAAGAGTTAAAACTGTTATAGTTTGGAAACAGTGGTGGGACTAAAACAAGAATGTGTGGTTTTCAAGTTATAATTTATCTCAAATTTAACGAATATAGATACACAGAGTTCTTACTAAGTCACAATGTGATCCTTTCTTTGAAATCCGATAAAAATGTTAACGGAAATTGGATGGGTTGTTTTTTCCTTTGTTATTACAATTTTTATAAATATTTTTAACGAGGTAAGAGATTAGCCTAGTAGTTGATGCACTTTTTTTCCGAGTATAATGCCTCAGTTTAAGTCTTACCGTTGCGAATAGTACCATCCCTCTCTCCCTATTCCCTTCTACACCAATTGTAATAAAAAAAAAATTAACAAAACTTTGAATGAGACTGCTTTAAAATTAATCGGAAATTGAAGGGTTCCTAGTGTTAAAAGTGAAACTGCAGAACACACTCTCTCTCCTTTTAATACACCCTCCCTGCCATCTTTCTTCTTGCTCAACTCTCTCTCTCTCTCTCTCTCTCCATATGAGTTTGGTATGGCCATGAATCAAGTGGGTACCCATACCCGTACAATTCCCATTCCTACACGGACACGGAGAAGAGGCAGCTGTTCCTGCGAAACTACCAGTTCAGCAGGAAGAAGAAGAAGAAAACTGTTGCAGAGAGGATCAGTGACTCAGTGAGTCTTTTTTCCGGGTTAAAAGGGTCTTATGGGTCAGGCTCCGATTCGCCAGACAGATCCGGAAAACGGTCTGGTCCAGGTCCGAAATGGCCTCTTCCTTGCTTCTAGAAAGAGGAAGTTTCTTCACCTCCATAACCTAAATAACAGCAACAATAGTTCTAGATCTCTGCCGTCGTCTTCTAATTGCTTCTAGTAGGCCTCTTTCTTGTTAATTTCCTTTCATTTTCATTTTCATTTTTTTGGGGATTTGGAAGTTTATATACCCAAATCTCACAACCTTAATTGTAAGCTACTCTTTTTATGTTTTTCATGAATTGATGTGTTTTAGTGATAGAAACTCTCTCTCTCTCTCTCTCTCTCTCTCTCTCTCTCTCTCTCTCGTTAAGCCTTGGGAAAATACTTGTTTGTGCTGCGCTTTGAATTTTGAAGCGTAAATTACACATACCTTCCCTGAGGTCCTGGAAATTACATGACCCTCCCTGAGGTTTAAAATTGCATCACATATAGGCCCCTCCATTAGTCAAACATTAAACAACTTAACAGAATATGAGGACCTTGCCCTACTAAAATTTTCCAAATATCATTTTTACCCTGAATTCATTCTCTATGCTTTTTTGTGTCAATCGAATTTTCACCATCATCTGCCACATCCTCCATTACCCACAACCACAACTATGAAAAACTACCAGGAGAGGAAAAGGGTGAGGGTTAAGAGATTATTTGGGTTTGGGGAGGAACATGAGAGAGAAGAGGAATAGGATGAGGGTAATTTAGTATTTTTATTTTTTCTGTCAAGTCTGTTAAAAGACAAACTCTGACAGGGAGTGAATGTCATTTCCAGGACTTTAGGGAGAATCTGCCTTAATCAAAAACTCAGGGAAGGTATGTGTAATTTACCCAGGTTTTAATTTGAGAACGAATGGAGTAAATGAAAAAACTTACAGGCGCGAAAAGGGAAAATTACAGAACTGGTTTCTATAGTTTACAATTTGGGTCAATTTGGTTCACGTTGTTCTTATTTACTCAATTTAGACCCCGTTTTTGGACTTTCTATTAATTGAGTCCAATTAATAAGGTTAGTAATGATTGTTGATGAGAATAGCGGATGTTCAGCTCGCATGGCCCTTAGTTATGGGCAAAAGGACTCACTACATTGCACTATATGTGAGAATGCTTTCTGAGTAAGGATCTCATGTGTGAGAAGACTTTTAGAATAGGGATCTCATTATTTGGTTATTTGCATTTGTGAGAAGACTTTCTAAGTAGGGATCTAATGTGTAGGAAAACTTTCAGAATAGGAATCTCATTATCTGGTGTATTTGCATTTATGGGAAGGCTCTCGGAATAGAGATCTTAGATCTGGCTATAGCATTTGTGATGAAGGCTTTATGAGTAGGGATCTCATGTGTGAGAAGACTCTCAGAATAGGAATCTTATATTTGACTACAATAGTTTAAGAAGGTTTTTTGAGTAGGAATCTCATATCTGACACCAGCATATGTGAGAAGATTTCAATTTAGTGGTTTTGGTATCGACCGCGTCTTCGGATGGTTGCGCTGTGCCAGTGCCGAGAAAAGTATAGAGATGGGAGGGAAAGAAAGAGAGAGAGAGAGAGAGAGAGATGAAGGATAAATGTTATTTTCATCCAAAAAAAAGGTGAAGGTTGAGAGAGAGAGAGCGCGTATTCAGGGACGGAACCATAATTTTATCTTTGGAGGAGCATGACAGAGATTGAGAGCAGACATTAGAGTTAAAAGGCCCACCGTAGTGTATTTATATAATATATATAG
>BRYE01000021.1:17534947-17539947 GCA_030159115.1 Actinidia arguta var. hypoleuca
GTGAGAGAGTGAGATACAATATGTCTTGTAATCTGTAAATCTTTCTTAAATAGTGAATCTGTTTCATCATCTGATGGCGTAGGCAAGTTGCCGAACCTCGTAAATCATGGTGTCTGTGTGTGTGTGTGTTTCCGTGTGTGTGTGTGTGATACTGTGAATCAATTTTCGGCACAAAATTTGTTGTGGTCATCTACCCCAAGCTCTCTTCCAAAGAAAATTCCTGATCATAGCCATTGATTATTTTACCAAATGGATAGAAGCGGAACCTCTTGCCAAAATCACAGAGAGAAATACCAAAAACTTCACATGGACAAATATCATCTACCGATTCAAAATTCCCAAGGTTATCATATCGGACAACGCCAAGCAATTTGAGAACAAGGAATTCAGGCAGTTTTGCTCGAACCTCGCCATCTCTCAACATTTCTCCTTGCTTGGCCACCCTCAAGAAAATGGACAGGTCAAAGTCACCAACAGAACGATCTTTAGGAATTTGAAGACGAGGCTAGAAAAGTCCAAAAGCGAATAGGTAGAAGACTTGCCAAGCATACTCTGGGCATACCAAACGGCGAGCAGAATTTCAACTGGCGAGATGCCATTTTTTATGATTTATGGGACGGAATCTGTTATTCCGGTGGAAATTGAAATGCCAAGCTTCACGACCTCAAATTTCAACAAAGAAAACAATGAAATTGAATTGAGGCTCGACCTGTACCTAATTGATGAGAAGAGGGAGCAAGCTAAAATACACCAAACAACCTATAAGCATCAGGTCGCCAAATATTACAGTCAAAGGGTCAAGCACATATCTTTCTTGCCAAGCGACCTAGTTTTGAGAAAAGTTACCTTAGCCACGAAGAAGCTAAATGTAGAAAAACTCAGTCCTAATTGGGAAGGCCCCTACAAAGTTGTCAAAGTATTTAGACTCGGAACTTATTGGTTGAAAAACATGGACGAAAAAGCCCTTTCCTATCCTTGGAACGCCGAACACTTGAAGAAGTATTACCAGAATTCATCTGGTCGCCTAGAATGAGATCGCCTGACTTATACAACATCACTAGATGTTCCATTTTGTATTGTTAATAATTTTATGATCGCCTATCTTTATGATTATTTAATAAAATCTCCTTTTAATTTCTCATCAAAAAGTATGTTACCGTTAAATATAGATGTCGCCTATATCAAGGTCGCCCATTCATTACGATATGATAATGCGTCTTGATCTCCATTGAGGATGTCGCCAATATATCAAGGTCGCCCATTCATTATGATATGATAAGGTGTCTTGATCGCCATTGAGGGTATCGCCAATATCAAGGTTGCCCATTCATTATGATATGATAAGGTGTCTTGATCGCCATTAAAAACGTCGCCAATATCTAAGTCGCCCATTCATTACGATATTGATCTCCATTGAAAGGGTCGCCATCATCCAGGGCACAAGTTTTAACTCGTCGATGGACTAAATTTTGAAAATGCCATAATTGAGTTTGCCAGGTTATTAGATTAAGATCGCCTACTTTCTAAATAATTTATAACCACACGACCAAAAATAGCTTGAGGAAAGACGAAAGTTTTTATTCATCACAAAAGATGGATTACAACTCGCCAAAAAAAAAATGATACAAATGTTTAAGAAGGGGGATTAGTGTTGACCTTCTCCTTATCGTTCGCATTC
Organism: Actinidia arguta var. hypoleuca; assembly: GCA_030159115.1. NCBI lineage: Eukaryota > Viridiplantae > Streptophyta > Magnoliopsida > Ericales > Actinidiaceae > Actinidia > Actinidia arguta. The sequence goes on from BRYE01000021.1 coordinate 17,536,626, forward strand.
TCCCCTACTTTTTTCTCGCCGTCCTCCTCCTCTGCGAGCAGGTCATGATCAAAGCCCATATCCTCAAAGTTAATCGCGAGATCGGGATGATAATGGCGAAGCTATCTTTATCGAAATCGAACCCTTCGTCGAAGTACTTGGAAGCAGCGTCTTCAACTATTTTCAAAAGATCCGACGAGGACTTGAATTCCTCTACAACAAACTTATTGGCTTGAGGCACGGCCTCTCGGAGCTCCACCACCAAAAAACCTGATTTCTCGAGCTTCTCGGCCATGTCGTCCTATTCTGTCTTCAACTTGGCCAGCTCATTCGCGGAGTCCTGCTCTCGAGATCGAGCCTCAGCCAGTTATTGTTCTAGGTCGCTACAAAACTTTTGAAGGCGAGCAACCTCACTTTCCAAAGAGGCTGCTCGGCCTTGCTGAAGGGATACCTTCTCTCTTGCCTCCTTACTCCCGATAACCAGGGAGGATCCGAGCACAAATGCCTGCTATAAGTAAAATTTTTAAGAACAACCTGAGCATAAAGTATCAACAAGGGAAAGTAAATGCAGAACTGAGGTGACACCTGGCCCATGACATGGAAAAATCTGGTGGATGTTTGATCCAAGGTCAACTTCTCCACCTTTTCTTTTTTGGCGGGAGGAATCACTCCTTGTAAAATCTTCTCGGCTATAGAAGGGCTGCCCATGATGGAGGCCCCGGGTCCGAGGACGATGCCAAGGTTGGGCGAGCTTTCCTCCCCGGGCTTTGAAGAAGGAGTGGCTCCCTAGTACACCGCATCGCCTCCTCTGGTCACCTTCTTTTTCAGCTCAGGCACAAGGGTAACCTCCTTCCCCTTGGGGTTATCAGTTGTATTGCCCTTCTTACTTGGCAAGCTGGAGGGGCCCTCCCTTGGGCGCTTATCACCTATCACCACTCCCTTTTCCTGAGAGGACCCCGCAACCGAACCCCCACTTTTGGATCTCTCCACCTTTTCACCAAGCTTCTTGAGGCTGATTCTTTTAGGCATAGCTGCGAATTAATACATCAAACTTTAGATATGGAAATTCAAATGCTTAGAATAGACAAGAGACAATACTATCTGATTTAAGTTCGGGGGGTAGCCTTGAATTCGACTAGGAATTCCATACGGAGTTCGAGCTTAAGCTCGAAACATTTGATGAAAATTCTAGAATAGGATCATGAACTTTTCCCCCTGACTACCTAAGTAAGGTCAGATCAGGAACATGAGGTAAAATCCTGTTTAGTTCCTTTCCAAAAGTTCCTAGGTATTCTACTGATTCATCTCGGGAATGGCTGTCTCACTGAATGTGTTCACCATGGGAGGGGCGAGATTCACCCGCATCACCCGACGAGCTCAGCACTCCACCTTGAGGTCGCTCCTCGCCTTGATTCCCAGAGGCCATGGGTGCCAAGGAACCAAAAATCTGACAAAAATATTTTGACTTTAAGAGAACTGGGACTCAGTAGTGCCCTTGCTTTTTCACCGAGCTGAAAATCTCATCAAAAACTTTTTGCTCGTCCCCATATAGCCTGGGCTGATCATTGCAACGCTTATCAAAAAATAAAATTCAAGTGTTAACTATTTAAACACTTAGGGAAAACAAAAGCTATAATAAAACTGAAACCGACCTGGAATGTCCCACGACGTCAGGACCTTGGGATCCCACCTTCACGAGATGAACCTTCCTAAAGCTCTTAGTTAGTTTCCGATACAAAAAATAATTTGGTTTTCCACCCCTTGACGTTGCTGGGATACCTTCCGAGGAGAGTCTTTTTGTACCTCACCTTAAAATATAACCATCTTTGGTCTGGTTTTGGGTTAGTGTTAAGACTAAATAAGTTTCTGAACTCAAAAAGGGATATGTCGTATTTGTATACTCGCCACAACATCATGGCACAGACAACGCTTCACCACGCATTGGGAACGAACTGAGCGGGACATATGTTATAAAATTATAAAATTAGCCTAATCAGGGGTGGATAGAAAATTGTAGGTCCGCGTGAAAGGCGGCCTCATAAAAGGCCCCCTCGCATGGGCGGGTTGAAGTTATAATCTCCCCGTCCTCGTGAATTCCTATTTGTACGCCTTGAAGAAAAGAATAAGATTCCCTAAGTAAAGTCAGTTCCTCTGAGGTCATTATGTTAGTTTCTTTCTCTACTTAGGGATGGATGGCGACCAGAGGGTTGACCTCGGGGATGGATGGATCCTCCATATCTGATCAGGAGACAGATTTACTTCGTATGTTATATATGAGGATCCTTCTCCTAAATGGTCAGACAACCAAAAAGGCAGAGAATCCTGTACATCTTCTAAATGGACTACCTCGAGCCTATGGGACATAAACTATAAAAGTGATTGAAAACTGAGGTGGTTTAGGACACTTACTGATCTTAAGGCGAGGAAGCGACCAGCGAGGAGAAAATTTGGAATGAGGACAGCAGTTCGATAAGCGCAAGCGTAAAAGTGTGTATGAATGGGTGGACCCCTCTATATATAGTGGATACCAAGGGCTGAGATTTAAATGCTCCAACCTCCTAAATCACGCAACGCTTTGACTCTCGAGCTCAACCGCCATTCCAGCCAGAAGCGTCTCTTAACGTTTTGCCAATCCCACCAAAAGCATCATTAATACGTCACCATTCTATCCACGACATCACTCCAAAATCTCATGCCCTCATCCACGTGGCAGTTGGTTAAACAATACCTCATCACTACGTGGCCACCTAACTAGTAGGCAGTTATTTCGCCAATTACTCGTAAATTCCTCGTCTCATATCGGCATCCCGACTAGGGGGTTACTGATGTGGGAAAAGTAATCATTTAACTCCAATGAGTTGGGCACATCGCCACATCACCGATCTAGTCCTGGTCGCCCATAGCGTTATCGCCAAGGGATCATTTCACCAATATAGGTACAAGCCATTCTTTAGCTCGCCCTTAGGCGAGGTCATTCACGTTGCTAGACCAGAGACCATCTCCAAAAGAGCTCTATCTCCACAAGGACTCCGCCTACTCAAGAGTCTTTCTTGGTCACTCCACCTGATCAAAATCTGCTTCCACGAGAATTCCGCCTTTACCGGAAGACAGTATCCATCATAATTCCTACAATTGCGGGTTGTTCTCTGTATGACAATCACCTATTATCTCTCCTATATTTCATGGATATACTTCCCAAACATGATTATTCGGAAATCTCTCCTGATTATCCTTCCACGGATCTCCAGTCTCCGCCTATATACATGTCGCTCCCCCATAACAAAAAGGTACGCTTAACACAGGCAACATATATACTTTTTCTATTGTGCTCGTCCATATAACT
>BRYE01000021.1:17544947-17549947 GCA_030159115.1 Actinidia arguta var. hypoleuca
GTGACTCTCTAGAACGGATTGTGTATCGTGAATGGGATTTGAATGCTACGAGATCACAATCCGCCCACGTTCTGAGCTTGTTTCCTAGAACTTAACCATTTCTCTGATGAATGAGCTTGGGGAAGGATTTATATGAAAAGACGTTTGATATTCAGTAAATTTTTATTTTGAGTGGAAATTTTCATATTAATATGGTTTTCGGAGAAGAATGGGGTCCAAGACATCAATATTTTTTCCCCTTTGCCTTTCTTATTTTGTTCAGGAAAGCCACCCAGAGTAGCTTCTGGAGCAGTGGAGGGCCCTGGCAACAGATTAAGAATATACATTATCTTTTAGCTAGTGATTAAAGGTGTCAGTATTAGAAAAAGCATTGTCCTTATCTACTAGACCAACAGACTAGAAGTAAAAATTGCTTGTCTGTGAATTTAGAAGTTGAGATTGAAGTACAGCAGCACAGGGGAGTGTGAGCTTTTTGTTATTTATTTATTTTTTTTCAATCGTTGCATCTTTTTATTTTAACTCTCATAATCTTTTTATTGTACTTATCAATTTCATAATAATTTTATTAGTCAATCTCTTCATTTCTTTAGAATTATTACCCAAACTAGAATGGATCTTAGTCACTGTTTTCTTAAAATCGATACCAAGAACCAAGCATAGTGAATTTACTGTTTTCAAGAGGTTCAACACATGTTTTTCGCGATCACCGTTGTTTTGTTGAAGATTATAAAGTTCTAATTGTAACTTTTTGAGTTTTTTTTAAAGACAAATTAGTTTCATCCACAACTATATTACAAGGAGTGTATTCAGAATCCATACATATCTCATTTGATATCTTCTCAATTTACTCAAGAATTTTAATGAATTGATTCTTTCTTTTATGCCTCGCCTTTAAATTTTTCTTCCGCTCCAAGACTTATAACATATCACCTTGATAGGAATGAGGAATGTATTTATTATTGAATTTTTTTTTTATCTCAATCCAATCAGTGATAGGGGTTGTCGTTGATCCTCAATGCTCTGCCAAAAGATAATTTTTTAAGCTTTCATGACTAATCTGAAATTCCTAAAATTTTAGTGACTGGTCTAAAGTTTTTAAAATTTTAATTACTGATCTGAAATTTCTAAAATTTTACTGACGAATTTGTAATTTCTAAAAATTCGGGGACCAAACTGTAATTTCAAAAAAATTGGGATAAAACTGTATTTTTTTTAAATTCAGAGATCAAAATATAATTTTTTCAAAGTTCAGTAGCTAAAGTGTAATTTTTTCAAATTCATAGACCAAATTGTAATTTTTTAAAAAACTTCAGGGACTGAAAGTGTAATTTTACCAACAAAGGGAATATTCTTGGAATATTCATTTGCTGACATGGCGATGACTGGGAAGCTGATGTGGCGCATAGGACGTAGGCGAGTGAGGGTCACTCATCTTCATCAAACAGCACGTGCGGTGCATGAGTACGCGTAGATCTAATAGATGGCGCGTGAGGGCGCATGTGGAGGACTTTGGCGACAGAGTTTAGTGCAGGGGCCTCGTCTCCTCGATACGAACATATTGGTGCTTTCAAAACTCAATTTAGATTACTTTTGAAGAGATTCAAAATTCGACCATAACTGTGGAAGGTCCAGGTTTCGTTGGAGGTTTGTGAAGCTCTGGCGAAGGTCGATGAGGCTGCCCAACAAGACTGTGGAGGACTATGGTGACGTCTAAGAAGAATGGTGGGTGGTCGACGAGGTCTCCAGATGACTCACATGGTCTGTCGATGTTGGTAGATGGTGGCGATTGATGGGGGATTTGATCTGATGCATGTGATTTGTGGCTGGATGTATGTATGAGGCTTTGATATCAAATTTAAGGCAGGACAACAATAAAATTGAAGTCATATAATCAATCAATATCAAAGTAAAAATAGATAATTGTAGAAAGGGATGAAAGAGGTTGGCTTCTGCCAGAATTACAGTAGAAGAGGAGAAGAAAGTTTAGCTTCCGCCAGAATTACAAAAGAAGGGGAGGGGAAGTTTGGCTTTCGCCAAGATCAAAAATGAAGAGGAAAGAAATACTAATGTTTTTCTCATTAATCATAATCATAATATGTCCTTAAAAAATAAGGTTACATACTTATTTATAATAGACTCTCTTAATAAAAAGGAAGTTAGAATTCTAAACCTACTAAAATTATAAACCAACTAGACTATCAAAATAATAACACTACTAAATCTAACAAAATCCTAATTTGGGAAAGAAACTATTTATACAATAATTAAGAAATAATTAAATGTATTTACGTTCGGCATCACATGTTTTTAGTGGAGGATAAGGCTATGGAATCCATTTGTATCTTAGCAATATCATCTCTTGATCTAATAAAATGGCACTCTATGAAGTTTTGATTGTTGTTATTTGTAATAACAACACTATTATAGGACATGAAATACCTTCTAGAATCGGAATAGAGATTGTTTTGTTCTAGTGTTCATGTTTGTGACTGATTTTGACAAGCATAACAATTGCTGGAACCAACAAATCAAACCAGAAACTCTTGTTTTTGCCGTGCAATGTGCGGCTTAAGCCATCTGGCTTGTACACAATAGTGTCTACTCGTTAAGGCAGTCAAAGGGAGATCAAATTGACAGTTTCATCAAACTCTGCGATGTTCTATGCAGCGACGACCAGGCACTCAGGGGCCGTAATGTTCTATGCAGACCATTACGGAGATCGTCATTCACGCACCGAACTGGAAAAATTAGTGTCGTGACAGAATGCACAAAGAGTAAGGCTGTATTTGAATCAATAATTTATAAAAGAATTTATGGATAAAAAAAGGAAAGGAAAGCAAAAATCCAAAAGCACTAAAATGAAATTTCTCAATTTTTTAAAGTTTTTTTTTAATTTGTTTCATCTTATAAGTAGAAAGAAAAAATTATTTTTATTTTATATTGTTTATTTTGATATAAAAAATGTTTAAAGTCGGAAACAAACACAGCTTGCTTACTATATTTCCTTGTCAACACTTTCTGTCAATTGCCCATGAGCAGTATCCCAAGTTCAATGAACTCAAACATTGGATTCTGTACTACGAGGCAGTGAAAGAGATTGATAGTCCCAGTATTGAATAATATTAGTTTGGCCAACAAGTATGATCTTTAGAATGATTTTTTATTTAAAGCAAAATATGTTTTTTTAATGTTTATCGATTTGTTATTATTTGTAGACGATCGTCTTAGCATGTTCTATAAGATAAATAATTGAGATTATTGAGGTGGATTCAATTTCAAGGTAAACTTGTTGAGAAAATAAGGTTTTGAATATGGTTTTTTAGCAATTTTGAGCTGAATGAAATGAGACTCGGTTTATCATTTTTGATAAAACGAAAATAGAATGTCTTCTCTTCCACGAGAGCTTCACAACAATATAAAAGTTATTCAAAATGGATAAAGGATGAATTAAAAATTGCCATTTGAAATTAGCTAAACAAACTAGCGAGAATGTGATGAAAATTCATAATCGTCAATAGACTTATATACTAGTAAGTATTAATATGAGATATCCAGTGAAGTGAATGAGATATAGGATCTCGAATTCGGCCCATCAAAATTATCGTAGTTGATCTGAACCGTTCGTGTTGTTGTTCATATAATGAAGAGGAGACATGTGAAGGTCACGTGCTTTTTCCTTGGCGCAGATTGCAGAGGTTGAAAGCCGAGATTATGAAGCGAGGCACCATGTCCATGTGGTGGGGTCGCCACATCCGTCACGTGAAGTCCACCACGTTCACGCCCCCAACCCATTCTTTCTACAATTCCTAATAAGGATAGAAATGGAATTGCCCAGTCCCCTGTTTTTTTGGATTTTTCTTTGGAAAAATTTCAGACTTTTTTCTGATAAATACAATCACTCCTATGTAATTTTTAAAATTGTACTGACCTTATTTACTTTTGAAAGTATTGTTAAGATCCACTAGAGCTAATTTTTTATAAAAAAAAATTGGCAAGATTGTCTTTATGTTTATGGCTTCAAAATTTATTTTCTTAATACATTAATTAAAATAAATAAAAATTATCTTTTTTAAAAATAAAATTGATAACAAAATTTATTTTTTAAGTATGTTTAAATTAAGACCAATTAAAAAGTAAAATACTTGTATCAATTTTAAAATAAAAATTCTTGTTGGTAACAAAGTTTTAATTTTTAAGTACATTTTGATTTTTTTTAAAAAACTACTTATTGATAAAAAAAAGTTAAAAATGGAATAGCTTACAAATAAATAGTGCTTTGAGAAAAAAAAATATTTATTTTATTTTAATTGGTGTATTGAGAATTTTTTAAAAAAAACTAAACATAAGGGCAATATTTTATTTTTGCACAAAAATTAGCTCTTGGGTGAAATTTTGACAATAGTCTCAAAAGTAAAAGATATCAGTGCAATTTCAAAAAGTACAAAAGATATGAGTGCATCTGTCAGAAATCTCAGGAGAGGTCAATGAAATTTACCCTTTTTTTCTTCACAAATTATTTTCTAAACCTTTCATTCAAATACAATTGTCACCAAATTTGTACAACACATTAGATACTGAAACTTTACATATTTCAATACAGGGGCGAAATTGACTGAGCGGGTTGAACATTACCCTTCACTTAATTAATGAAAACATCTCCAATACTTTAATTAAATAATTTTCACTTATGTGATATAGATAAGATGAATGAACATAATTGCACTTGGCTCCGACCTCCTTAGACTTCTTTATAAACTCTGTATCTCACACGCCTTATCGAAGTGTTTTTGAAAATATATGTGTTTTAACAATAAATTAATTAAGGCTAGTGGTTTTCATGTGTTTTTTTTCTCTAATTGTAATTAATTATCGAATATACCTAAATACCTAATTTTATTCAAATATTTTCATTATATGAAAAGACGTTTGAATAAATTCATCCTAATAAAAAAATGACTACAATTAAAAAACAATTGAAAATCACTGGCCGAATAAATTAA
>BRYE01000021.1:17567447-17569947 GCA_030159115.1 Actinidia arguta var. hypoleuca
CGCCTTGTTGCTTTTTTACTTTTTTACTAATTGAGGGCAATGAGTAAAGAAAGTTGCTTAGATTGATTGGCTTGTATGGAAAGGGATGGGACCCTCGTTTGGTGAAGTTGAGCCTCTTGGATGGTACAAAGTTCTTTTATTTTTTGAAAGAAACCAAAAAAAAGTTAAGAAATTTTATTGCTTAAAACCAATACTCGGAGTCGGCTCTATCGCCAGCTATCGCTTAAGATCTCATAATCTACGAGATTTCGGATAGTCGTATTTCTATACCTAAGCTCCCAAAAAATAATGAATTATGTATTATGATATTATTATTTTGCAGAAAAACCCCTATTTCCCAAAGGCTTAACAAAAAATATTACTTGTTTAAGAATTCTCAATGAAAAAAAATAATAGAAGTAAAGGTTATAATTAATAATACTATTTATGTTATGAAAAACCAATTACCAAATGGGTGGGCCGGCCTTAATCCCGGCTGAGTTAAGCTTAGGGTTTATTAAGCTCAGCCCGGAAAGCTTGGGCTTCGTGGGCTTATTGCCATTCAACCCTAGCCTTCTTCTCATGCAGGCCCATACCTACTCTCATCACAAATCTTGCAATAAAACGCCCACACAAAAAAAAATAGAATAAAATATTTATATAATATTTAGAGGCAATGCACCCAAGTTAATTTATATAATTTATTTTTTAATTTGAAAAATATTTATTAGTCCATATTTGGAGACTGTAAGGTTTCTCTAAAATAGCCGTGATTTTGTTGGAAATAAGTTTCAAAATTTAAATATTTGTTGCCTTTTATTTGTTTAAAATGAAAAGTTATTATTTAAATCTAATTGACATATCTTTTCATTAAGGAGTCAGCTTCAAGTTGAACATTTAAGCCTATTTTTATTATTCAAACATCCATATTATAGATCACAGCGAGAAGTATAATACTGGAAAAAAACACATAAATCAGATACTACTTAATAGTTGATCGATACAATTTTATAACTCAATAAATGAGTATAAAATACAAGATTATATTCATTTATCTTGATACAAATTGATATTGATCGATTATTGATTTATATCCGATTTACGTAATCTTTTATAGTATTATACTTCTCGACACGATTTACAATATGAACTGTTTGGATCATTAAAATAGGCTAAAAAAAGAACCTAAAATACTTGATCTGCAGAGTGCAATCCAAATGTTCAACTTCAGATAAGTTGCCTCCTTCATCAATGAGCGTGATCATTTGATTCAAATGAATTTTTTTTAAAGTTGAGAGATATGTGACTTAGTAGAAGTTGTAAACAGCTTTAAAAAATATATTTTGCTCAAAATAAGAAGCATAAATTATGCCAAATAAGATGACATAAATTTCAGAAAGCCAAATTCTAAAAATATGCTCTTGAGATATTTTTGACAAACATCATGTTCTACGTCGATACACACGATACGCGCCTTTGAATTCTTTTGTATGCTGAAGTAGCTTTTCCTGTCAATTACTATACATGTTTCTTCCAATGCCGTGTTCAAAGGGTTTTGTAATTTACTCTATGAAGTGCCAAGGGGACAAGATTCCTCATGTGCAGATGTGCCAAATTTATTGACTTGAGACTTTAAACCAGTGGTGTTAAGGGGAGAATGCGTGATTTTTAACAAGTGGGGTTAGGGACGGACGCATGATTTTTATCCTGAGAAAGCGAATCAACATGTAAAATATAAAATTTATAACACATATAGAAAATTCAATATTAATTTCAATTTCAAAGTAGAACTTATATAATTTGAATATTTCAGAGCCTAATTATAAAACTAGAGTTTTTTAAAAACTTTAGAATGACGGTTACCCTAGCCGTCTTCCCTTGGGTCCATCCTTGAGTGGTACATAATGCGAATGTATATACAAAACATAAAATTTATAACACGTATAGAAAATTCAATATTAATTTCAATTTCAGGATGACGAACTTAAATAATTTGAATATTTCAGCAACTAATATTATTATAAAACTAGAGCTTTTAAAAAACTTTAGAATGACGGTTACTCCAAGTCGTCTTCCCTTGGGTCCATCCTTGAGTGATACAGAATGCGAATGTACATACAAAATATAAAATTTATAACACGTATAAAAAATTCAATATTAATTTCAATTTCAGGGTGACAAACTTATATAATTTAAATATTTTAGCGGCTAATACTATTATAAAACTAGAGTTTTTTTAAAAATTTTAGAGTCTCCCTTGGGTCTATCCTTGAGTGGTGAAGCTAGCTCCTCCCTATATATTTGCATTACTAACAACTACTGGATTCTTAAATTGAACACTTTGAGATTGCTTCAATAAATCCATAGTTTGAGTGTACTGGCAACAACCTTTGGAGTCAGGTGCAGTTGGGAGCAGTCTAGGGTTATATCCCTAGCTTAAGCACCAGGTTCTACTCCTAGCCCCTTCACTTACACAATTTTTGTTGTCTTGCTTAATTAAACTTTTTTTAATGGTATCTGA
>BRYE01000021.1:17582447-17587447 GCA_030159115.1 Actinidia arguta var. hypoleuca
GAGAGAACTTACGGGAAGTGGACCCGAACATCTTGGCTCTTGAGGGACAAATTCTCAAAAGGAGATTCAGGAGATTGCGAGTACAATGGATATAGAAGGACCCCACAAATTTGATTCAAGTATATGTGTGTGGGTTTGTATATATATAGATAGAGAGAGAGTAGAGTACCAAGTAGCTTACTTTCAAAGCCAACATAGCGTTGTAAATAAGCCCGTTCAAACGCGATCTTATTTAAGTGAGAGAAAGGGCGGTGTGCAAGGCAAGGGTTAATTTTAAGAGTAGTGCTATGTGTATCCTATATTAGCACCCTAATTGTACTTCATGGTGAGTTATCAACACTTTATTGGAGTGTCAATGGGGTCCACCTTAATGATCTCCCAATAGAGTATTGACACCTCAACATGGGATACAATTGGGGTAAAAGTTGGGTGTACCCATAACATTTCCCTAATTTTAATCGGACCCAAGGAATTACTTCCTGGCCCTATTATGTAATAATGGGTGAATTACACTGATCACCCCTGAGATTTCCTATTAATACACAAAGTATCCTGATATTTTATAAATTATAATAATCTCCCCTGAGGCTTGCATTTAATATAGATGCCCCCTGTCGTTTGAAAAAATACACTGACCACCCTTGAAGTTTCAGATTAATATACAAAGTACCCCTGGGGTGATAAGTGTATTTCAGGGGTACTTTGTGTATTAACTCAAAATCTCAAGGGTGGTCAGTGTATTTTAAAAAAAAATTATTATAAGTTTCAAACCTCAAGGGAGGTCATTATAATTTTTCAAATGTTAAGGGTGCTTTGTGTATTAAAGACAAACCTTAGGGGAGGTTATTGTATTTTACGCATAATGTAATTGGATAAATTTCACTCATCTCTATGAAATTTTTAAAAATTACAGATTTTTTTTATATAATTTTTAAAATAACATTGATTTTTTTTTTTTTTTAGATTATTATCAAATTTTGGATTTTTAATTTTTTTTCTCAATGCGCTAATTAAAATGCATAAAAATTCTATTTTTTCTTAAAATATTATTTATTTATAAATTATTTTATTTTTATTTTTATTAATAATAATTTTAAAAATAATTAATTTTATAATATAGTTGAATAAATAAGATCATTGCATGGAAAAAAAAGAAGAGAATTTCTATTAGGTTTGATCAGTGTGTTGAGAAAAAATATAAAATTTCTAAAAATAAGGATAATTTTATTATTTTTATCAAAAAATTAGCTCTTGAAAGAAATTTTGATAATAGTTAAAAATTTAAAAAAAATAGTATTATTTTAAAAATTATAAAAGAAACGACTATAATTATTAAAAATTTAAGGGAGGTCAATAAAATTTATCCCAAGAAAAAAGTGGGAATAGATAGAGATTTCTTTGGTGAAAATAGAATCACCTTGTGTGTGTGTTTTTTAAAGGGAAATTATCAACTAGGCATTTAATTACACTTTAAGTAAATTATGGCTTCATTTATGCTATAGTTTTTATCGTGTCTGTTGAGATTTCAATCTTTCTACTTGGGCCTGTTTTGGGATATAGAAATTTCTCAATACGAGAGCATCTCTAATGCACTGTACCCCAAAGTATGTCAAAATGTGTGTTAAACTGTACACATAAGTAAAAATAGATTTTAATTTTGTGTACTAAATGTTGATTAATATATAGAGTTACTATATGCTCCAATAGGCTAATCTCAAGTAGATGTGGAATGTGGACCGGGGCGATGAGTTCACTTGGCATTTGGCCCGAACTTGGCACAAGTTGGGTTGGCCTGACTCGAAGTCCGTTGCCAATCAAATCTAGACTGGACATCACCGACAAAGTTTAGCTCGTTTGAGCCCAAAACCCAAATCGATCAGCCCACCCAACCTGTCCACATGCTCCAGCCACATGTCAACACCCTGTCTCTTCTCATCCATAATGCCCCAAAAGTCAAACAAACAAAAAATAAATAAATAAAATTATTAATTAAGGCTCATTTGGGCTAGTCACAACCCTTTCATCAGGTGGGGCAATCCCGCGAGCCGGGTAGTTGGCTTTCGAGCTGGGTCCCCTTGCCCCGCCACCTAGACTCAGGACGGACCGAGCTCTTGGGTCAAGCCAATTTGATTCAGCCCAATTTGTACCTCTAGCCCAAAGTGTGTTAAAACAAATAAAAAATTTAAAAAGTACAAATAGACACTACTATCTAATTTTTTTTCCTCTCTTCTCTTCTCTCTCGCTTTTTCACTTGATTAGTTAAGCAACTCTCTAAATTTAGTAAGTAACTTAATAAAAATTAAGAATGACTAAATTTAGAAGTCACTTTAGTCGTACCATTGAAAGATAAAATTTGATAAAAACGTATTAATTGTACATGTCATCTAACAAGTGTAGTTAACAAGTCTTTTAATGAGTAAGTTGGAGATGCTTCAAGGAATTGAGTATATTTTTGTCATTTTATTATGTAGTCATTCATTACTCTTTTGGGGTTCTAAATGCAAACGGCAAGAGTCTCAGTTACACCCTAAATTCTCAATGCACACAATCCTAAACTTCGGGGTTTTTCCCAATAATCTCACAATTAACCCAATCTTCAACGTTCTCTTCATCTAACCCTAACCCTACAAACACAGCCTGTCAGCCACCACTTGCAACCGCCACCACCATCATCACCATCACAATCCAACCAACTTAACCCCTCCCCCGTGGCCCATTGCCTCCACTCCCCTCATCACCTCCATCCTCGTCCACCATCCGCCATTCCCGTAGATCGTCCGTCTGAAAGAGAGAGAGAGAGAGAGAGAGAGGAGGCTTGGGGAGGTCGAAGGGATTAGTAGTGGTGGGAGTGGTGCAGGTGGGAAGCGGTGGCCGGTGGTGGCGGTGGAGGTGGCTGGGTCTGGATTGGCAGAGGTATTTTGGGCTCCGTCCTTTTTTGTAATTTCAAAAAGAGAAAAATAAGATGTTTTAACGGCCTTTTCCAGCCGTTAGATTCCACCATCTCCCTTCTTCAACCCTGATACAACTCAAACTCAGTCCAAATTGAAAATTTCAATTTAGCCTCACTGTTCTCTGGCTTCGAGAAACGCCATGAGCAACCATAGTTCGTGGCAGCGCAAAGAGCTCCTATTCCTCATCCTCTACGCTATCGTCTTCTACGTCATCATCATTCGTCGCTCTCTCCAACTCTCCCAAGGTACTCTCATTTCTCGTCTCTTTCTCTCTCTCTCTCTCTCTCTCTCTCTCTCTCTCAATCTGCGCATGTAATTGATAATCTTTGATTTATTCTTGATTGGATTTTTTTTTTCTGATGCAGATTATTACGGAAAACTTTATGGGTTACGTCCTGGTTGGATCGGGGGTTGGTTAAATGTATGTAATCGTTATTTGTTTGAATTAGTTCGTTCTTCTTCAGCTTTGTTATCGTCTATACAGTTTTATCCCTGTTTTTTTTTGTTGCCTCATGTTTAAGTATAAATTTGAGTAAAAGCGTCACTGATGAGATAAATAGTAAAATGGGAAGTCATTAAAGATTTGAGTAAATAAAAGTGTCGCCCTTGATTGGGGTGAAAAAAAGAGAGTAAAACTCATTTTGACATGAGTTTGAGTAAAGGATTGGATATGAATTTGGAAGGACTTGCGCATGAATTTAAATTTGAAATGGATAGAAGGTAAGGATTGGAGATATGGGTACATGTCTGTTCAACAATTAGGGAGTACTTGATGTGTAAGTTGAGAAAAGATTACGAGTTAATGACATGGACAGTTCTGTGTACATCGGACACATCCCTAATCAAAGTGGAGTTTTGACTTGAAGAAAGTTCCCCTCCCCCCTCCCCCCTCCCCCCTCCCCCCAATCTCATTATTATTGCGTTGCCATGGTTTCTTCCTCTTTACTATTATTACTTTTTATTTTTTGTGCCTTTTTGTTAAATACATCCGTTTATAGGTATATTTGATCTTGATCTAAACAATTACCTATTCTTGATGCTAATGTTTGGCATTTGGGTGCAATTATACCTGATTGCACTGCTATGAAGATATATTGTCTATGTGAATGTCAAAACATTTTCCTTATTCCATTTTTTTTGTGGGCCAAAATATACGTTCTCTCTTTCTTTTTTATTTCTTTGCTTTTTCTCTTGTAGGATGTATCCGATGCCCAATGGAGAAACTTTCGTGGAAATTTACCCGTTCTCACAATCGTTCTTGGGATTTTTACATTGGTGGCCAATATGTTGAGGGCGTACTATCAGTTAAAAGCAAAGGGAATGTCCATTGTCTGGCTTTTGATATCGTTGGCTTATTTATCATATCTACATGGAGCTTGGTATGCTCTTTACTCAAAGTGACACTAAATTTATCATTATTCTTTAGACGTTCATTTTGTTTCCCTAATATTTTTCCCTTTTCTTTCTTTGCTCCCATGTAGCATCATCTTTGTCCTCTTGATCGCTTCAGTTAATTTTCTTTTAGTAAAGGTGAGTGTTTTATTGCTATTTTTGGCTTCACTTTTGTTGTTCTTGTTGTTGTATATATTAGTGCTGTTTCACGACATTTCCTTTGGTATTCAAGCTATTATTTACAGAAATTTGTGATGTACACAGCATAGCATGACGATGTCCAATGTAGACTAATTAGCCCACCTATATTGGGAAGTAATTTCATACGCATTGAGTGTGGTAAAAAAAAATATAGGAAGACACAAGGACAACATGGGAAAGCAACAAGGACGAACATGGTTTCCTTAAGTGAGAATATGAATTCTAATGGTGCCTATTATAGGAAATGGATCCATGCAGCCGATCCCAAGTAATTGGGATAAAGGCTTGTTGGGTTGAGTTATGTGCATACATAGCACAGAGAATATCTAGGAGTGTGCCAGAAATTTTATTATATTTATTAATTAACTAGATGAAATCTTGATGCATGGTCATGGAATAATGCATTAATTAATTTTAAGAGAGTCATGGCTCCACCGAGCCTAAGCATTTTGCATT
>BRYE01000021.1:17607447-17609947 GCA_030159115.1 Actinidia arguta var. hypoleuca
CTTGCCTTCAAAAATTCTTTTGTTTCGAGCTTCCCAGATGTAGTAAACTGTGCAGGCTAGCCCAATCCTTTTGATTTTGGTTTGGAACCCAGTGCCTCGAGCCTCTTTGATCATCCATTTTATCGTTGCCTTGAGGGATTGCATAGACCGTGATATCCTTAACCAACTTTTGACATTGGCCCAGATCTGGCTGCCAATTGTGCAATGGAAAAATAGGTGGTCAAGCGTTTCATTTTGGGCACTACATAAGGGGCATAATTGATCTTCAATGTAATCTCAGAGCTTGTCTTTTGTCAGGAGACGGTCTTTCAGACCTAGCCAAAGGATGAAGGAATGCCTGGTGATGATAGCCGCATGCCAAACCAGCTTCGGCCATGTGAGTTGCACCCCTTAGCCTGAAAAATTCATAGGCTAATCTGGACTGAAATTTTCCATTGGGAGCCCACTGATTCAACCTAATGGCTGCCCTTTCTACTGTGGTCTTTGCCCCAATTACTTCATTTCTAAGGATTATAATTTGCTTTAAAAGGGGGGAATCGGCATGCTTATTTTTGTACCCCCAGAAGCAGCCTCCCTTCATATAAACATGATGGATCCATTGGACCCATAAAGAATCTTTCTTTGCTTGGATATCCCATAGTATTTTGGATAATAGCGCCTTGTTCCAGGCTTTGGAATTCCAGAGGCCTAAGCCACCATTTGCTTTTGGAAGAGTGACCTCTTTCCAGGCCACTAATGGCTTTTTGTTGATGGTACATTTCCCATTCCAGAGGAAGTTTCTGCAAAGCTGCACAATTTGGGACTTGACTCCTGCTGGGATAGGAAGGATAGATAGCCAATAACACTCTACTCCTTGCAGCACAGATTTGATTAGCTCTGTCTGACCTATATCGGATAGAGTTGCGCCAGCCCATGCACTAATGCTGTCTAAAATTCTGTCAATTAAAGGAGTATATTGCAGGATTGTTAACCTAGAATCAGCCACTGGAATCCCCAGATATCTAAAGGGAAATGAGCCTTAAGAAAACCCCGTTATATCCTTTATTCGATCCAGGTCAGATTCACAGATTCTTGCAGCATGGAAGCTAGATTTAGCTAGATTTATACACAAACCAGAGCAATCTTCAAAGTGATTGAGCTTTTTCATAAGGAGGGAGATAGAGGTGGGATCTCCTTTGAAAAAAAGGACTAAGTCGTCAACATACGCTATGTGAGTGATTTTTAAACCCCCACATCTCGGATGGAAATTGAAATCTGGGTTTCGGTGCAAGTCTCTCATACTTCTAGAGAGGTATTCCAGACAGAGCACAAACAGGAATAGGGATAGGGGATCCTTTTGTCTTAAGCCCCTCTCCCTTTTGAAGAACCCGTGCAGAGACCCATTAAAGGCAAGAGAGAAGGAGGTAGATGTTATACATGCCATGATCCATGAAATAAAGGTAGTGGGGAATTGCAGGGCTGCAAGCATGTCCTTAATAAATGCCCAGTCAACTGTGTCAAAGGCTTTCCTTAAATCAATATTCAAGGTACATCTCAGAGATGTTCTTTTCCTACTGTACTGCCTTAGAAGCTCTTGCAGGAGAAAAATATTATCAACCATGGCCCTATTTTGGAAGAATGCAACTTGGGCTAGATCAATGATACTAGATAGAGTAGGGGCAAGTCTTGAGGCAATGATTTTTGAGATAACTTTGTAGACAACATTGCAGCAAACAATGGGTCTAAAGTCCTTAACCTTATCTGCATCTTTAGATTTGGGAATCAGAGCAATGACAGAGTGATTGATCTGTTTTAGGATTTGGCTCGAGGAGAAGAATTCTAGAATAGCTGATGTGAAGTCTGCACCCACTGTGTCCTAGGCCTGCTTGAAAAAGAGGGAAGAGTAACCATCTGGGCCAGGGTCTTTGTCCACCCCTATGCTAAAGAGAGCATTTCTGATTTCTTCCTTTATAACAGGGGTAACAAGAGCTAGGGATTGAGACTGATCCAGTAACTTTCCATTATGGACAATTTTTGGGTTAAGCTTTGTGCAAATTCTTCTAGTACCGAGTGGCCCCTTGTAGTAATGAACAGAGGCATCACTGACTTGCTTGATTGATGATGATCTGGTCCCATCCCCAAGAGAGATGGAGGGGATATTATTCCTCCTACACTTGTTTTTGATCAATTTGTGAAAAAACTTTGTCCCTTTATCAGAGTTCTTCAGAAATTTGGCTTTGGCAATTTGTGAGCAGAACTCATTTTTGCCTCTGCTAGCTTAAGGGCTTTAGCTCTTAGATCAGGGATAGCTACTTGAAGAACTAAATCATTTGGATTGTTATGCAGCTGTTGCTGGGCTTGCTGCAACTCCTTTTCAGCAGCTAAAGATCGAGCGGAGATATGGGAGAAATGAAGATTGTTCAAGGACTTGAGGGGCTCTTTAAGAACTTTAAGCTTTTTACATAGCTGATACATGGCATTTCCCTCCGCATGCATATCCCAAGAGTTGCGGACTATGGCT
>BRYE01000021.1:17634947-17637447 GCA_030159115.1 Actinidia arguta var. hypoleuca
TATTTTTTCCTGTTGGTTTTTTAAACTCGCTACTTTTTATTTTTTAAGAAAAATTAGTGAGTGGAAGCAACGCAGTGCACGAGGTACCCGCCACCCCGAACTCAAGTTAGCACGCGCTTGGTGTGTCTTTTTCTTGATGTGGCCACTATGATTATTACTTATTAGTCTTCATTTCACACACAAAAAAGGCTCCAAATAAAATTGATGTACTCCTGTACGGGGATAGTATGGTAATTTCTCTGGTGGAGAAGCTCTGTGATCCACATTATGCTTGTTATGAGCTCTGTGATCATAGCATCTCAAACTATAACTTAAAAGCATACCCAAAAATACCTGGAAAAAATAAGTGAGGATGTTAATTTTGATAATGTTCAGATTTCGCTCGTTCGAAATGATCTCTAATGACTTGAAAATAAAAGTACGATGACCTTTTCAGGTTGGCCTTATTCTGGAGTCAAGCTCAGATCTCAAATCCCTACCTATAATTAATAAATTTAAAAAAAAAAAAGAATTAATCTAATTCAGTCAGCATGTGTGTGCAATAACTAGAGAATTCATGTGGTGTATACTATCCTAGTGTGTGGATTTGATGGAGACATCCAAAAAAGTACTGAAAATCTGATGGTACTAGGCTTCTTAGAACTTTACTGTGAAGTTAATCTATTATGGATCCAATTTTAGCCCACCTTCATCATTTGCACTGTTCCCTTGTAAAGTTTGATGAAAAGATTATATGTGCAAAATATCAAAATGATTGGACAGTAATAACCACATTATAAAAACACATATTTCTTAGGAACGAACATATTATTTTAAAAATTACAATTTCTGTATATAATGTGACTACTAAGCCAAATCTATTTTTTGAGTTTCTTATAAATTCTCGTTTTCCTTCATAAATTTCTCCACAAATTCATAGTTAAAATTAATCATGTTCTATCACATAGACAATGACTATTGTTGATAAGATTATGAAGCAAAACCATGGTATGAGTTACTTAAAAGCTTTGTGATGTGATATTGAAACTTATGAAAATAATAATTTTTTGGAAAGATTATTATAATCAAAGGCTCATTTGAAATGAAGGGAGACATAATCTGTGTGTCCTTGAATAACTGGAAAGTGTTTCATCTTTTCCTAATTATGAACCTTCTTTAGATGCAAATCAAGACAGCTAATTGACAAGAAAGAACAACCATCACTCCCAATAATAGGGATTTACACTTGATACTTAGTCTTAATTACTGTTTTATACATGGATCTACTTTAAGCAAAAGGTGAAAGCTTTTTTTTTAAAATGGAAATTAGGATAAATTTCACTACGCACCCCTTAACTCTTACTTAAATCCTTCACTGTCAATTGTATTAGTCAATCAATTACATATTAGGTTAATTACTAGCGTAGTATTTTTCTTCATCTGCTGTTTAATTAGGTAATTCAAACAGGTCATGTGGCCTCATAAAAAGGGGTCACGTGGATCTTAATTGAACGACATGTGAACTAAAAAGCCACATTTACACTTGACATAAAGATTAAAAAATAAAAGGTGCAAAGTGAAATTATTCTAAAAGTGGAAGGGTGCAAAATGTAGTTTACCCATGAATTAAATATCGGGAAGCCTAGGTGGCCAGAAACAAATCCTTGAAATATACCCAAAGAAGGGTTTGCGTAAATAATCGAATGTGGTTGATACCAAGTAAGAAGACTACAAGCAGTTCTCTAATTTTTGCAAAATTACAATTAAAACTCAAAACATTATTAACATGTAAATATAGTTCTGCGAAGGATATGTAATCAAACTTGTTTTTTCTTACAGTTTTGATCTCTCTCTCTCTCTCTCTCTCTCTCTGAGTTTTACTCTTTTTTTTCCTTTTCTTTTTTTGATCTTGGATTTAAAGGAAAATAACAATATTACAGGAAAATAAAATTATCTATACAGATTCATTTTTATTGGTAACCACCACCAAAAAAAATATTTTTTTTGACAAATATATATTCACCGTCGCCTTTGTTCCTAATCCAAACAAAAAAAGAAAGAAAGTAAAATTAACTTCTTTTTCACTTTATTTTTGTAATGGGTAAAATATTCAACATCACTCTCGCCCCAAGCTCCACTGTGTGTTGCCACTGGATTGTTACTCTATAAAAAGTCCTGTTAGCCAGCTTAGTATGGTAGCTCGGGAAGCGAGCTCAGTGTTCATTATGGCAGAGTTTCCTAGTAGAGCTGCGGGGCAAAAGGTAACGTACGCGTAAAGCTTTCCTTGCCACCCGCACGCTTTGACTTAACTTTCTATGACGTGAAATGGTAGCTACCAGATACACCACAGGGGCATGATTAGGTCAGCCGTTTACTCATAGACACGGTAGTTGACGCATCTATGTACGCGCCGAGTTACGCTATAAAAAGAGGCAACTTCTCTCTCTTACAAGTAATTGACTCACTCTCTCTCACTTTCACTTTATCTTTCTAAACTTAGAGCCAAAGGACACTCCCTTGC
>BRYE01000021.1:17642447-17647447 GCA_030159115.1 Actinidia arguta var. hypoleuca
GATCAAAAACGAAGAATTTGTGAAGTGGCCGGGGAAAATCAAGACCAATTCCCTCAAGAGAAACAAGAAAAAGAACAAGTATTGTTAGTTTCACAATGACCATGGACACAACACCGAGGATTGCTTCTAATTAAAGGAATAGATAGTCAATTTAATCAATAGAGGGTATCTGAGAAAATAAGTAGCTGATCGCCCATGTCTAGACTCGCCTGATAAGGGATATGTTGATAACAAGCCAACAACAGATGATATTCAAACTATTCATGGAGGGTTTGGATATTCAAACTTCAATATATGTTGATTTTATCGACCTGAACAAGGCCTGCTCTAAAGACAGTTTTTCTCTACCAAAGATTGATCTGATTGTTGATGCCACCTCCAAGCATGAACTCCTTAGTTTCATGGACGCCTTCTATGGGTATCATCAAATTTAAATGCATCCTCCCGACGTAGAGAAGACTTCCTTTACTACGAAAAGAGGGTTATATTGCTACAAGGTCATGCCTTTTGGGTTGAAGAATGCAGGAGCGACGTACTAGAGATTGGTCAATAAGATATTTAAGGAGATGATAGGGAAAATGATGAAGGTTTACATAGATGACATGTTGGTCAAAAGCTGAAAAGCAGCTGATCACATCACCCATTTGAAAGAAACATTTGGTATCATGCGAAAACATCGTATGATACTTAACCCCTCCAAGTGCATCTTTAGGGTGTCGTCAGGAAAATTCATTGGTTTCCTAGTGACGAAATGAGGCAAATCCGAACTAAATTCAAGCTCTACTTACGATGAGCTCACTTGGGAACATACATGAAGTGCAACAATTAATTAGGCGAGTAGCCACTCTTAACAGATTTGTCTCAAAGTCAGCAAATAAGTGTTTGTTGTTCTTCAAGATTTTGAGAAAGAATAAAGCTTTTGAGTGGATGAACGAATCTGAGATGACATTCCAGTAGCTGAAGGAGTGTATTGGGTCACCTCATCTACTCATAGTTCCTAACGTAGTCGAGGAGCTCATCCTGTACATATGTGTCTCGCCCACAACAGTGAATCCAGTGCTCATTCGGGAAGAAGATAAAGTTCAAAAGCCAATATACTATGTCAGCAAGGTCCTCATAAGGGTTAAGACTAGATATTTAAAGATTGAGAAGATCTCATATGCCCTTCTGATCGCCTCCAGAAACTTCCCCACTACTTCCAAGCACATCACATTGATGTACTAACATATCAACCCTTGAAGCAAATTCTCCAACGACCTGATACCTCAGTGCGATTACTCAAATGGTCCATTAAGTTGAATGAATTTCACATTAGTTACCGACCAAGGATGACGATCAAGGCTCAAGCATTAGCTGATTTCAAAGTCGAGCTTACATATGATGTTACTCTAAAGCCAGAGGTGGAAGCCCCTGAAGAACAAGACAAAGTGGATGACCTCTCCAGATGGAAGTTATACGTAGATGGGTCATCAAACCAGCATGGTTGTGGTGCAGGGCTTGTTTTCCAAACTCCTTCAGGCATGCAGATAGAGTATGTTATATGTATCAAATTCAAAGTCACCAATAACAAGGCTGAATATAAAGCTTTTCTCACCGGACTAAGGGTTACAACAGAATTGGGAGTAGAATCCTTGGATGCCTTCAATGATTCTCAACTTGCAGTGAATCAAGTTCAAGAGGATTACCTCACCAAGGATCTCCAAATGGTGGCCTATCTAGATAAGGTGAAAACTATTTCTATGAAGATCAAGAATTTCAAGAGTTGTCAGATTCCCAGAGAGAAGAACAAGAAGGCTAACATCTTGGCTAATTTAGCCTCAGCCTTCGATTTCATCTCAGACAGGAGTGTCCCCTAGAGTTTTTACCAAATCCTACTATTGACATCGCCAAAACCGTCTATCAAACTACAACAGAGCCAACGTAGATGGATGACATTGTCGCATATCTCAAATAAGGAAAGCTACCATTAGACAAGCTTTAGGCACGACAGATTTGGTACTGTTTAACCAGATTTTGCCTCATCCAAAGGACTTTATACAAGAGGTCTTACTCGGGACCACTCCTAAAATGTCTCTGACCTAAAAAAGTAGATTGCGTACTTAAAGAAATTCATGAAGGCATCTGCAAAAATCATTCTGGGGCTAAATCAATGGTTAGGAATGCTGTTCGTCAAGGATATTTTTGGCCTTAAATTGAACGAGATGTGATGTTATACACCAAAAATATGACAAGTGCCAGAGGTTTGCTCCAGTAAGTCATGACCCTCATATCGAGATGGTACCAATGACAAGCCCATGGCCATTTTCTCAATGGGAAATAAACATACTCGAACCTCTACCTCAAGCTCCATTGTAGAGAAAGTTTTTAATTGTCGCCATAGACTATTTCACGAAGTGGATAGAGGCCGAACCTTTCGCCAAAATCATTGAGAAGAACACCAAGAACTTTGTCTGGAAACACATCATTTGTCGATTTGGAATTCCCAAGGTTATTATCTCGGACAATGCAAGGCAATTCAACAATGATGGATTCAAACTATTCTTCTCGGATCTCGCCATCTCCAACCATTTCTCCTTGCCTAGTCATCCTCAAGCAAACGGTCAAGTGGAAGTTACCAACAAAATCATCTTGAGGAATTTGAAGACAAGGTTGGAAAAATTCGAAAGTGAATGGGCAGAAGACCTTTCAAGTATACTATGGACTTATCACACAACGAGCAGGATCCCTACTGGCGAGATTCCGTACTCGATGGTGTATGAAATAGAATTAGTCATACCATCAGAGATAGGAATGCCGAGCTTCAGGACTTCAAATTTTGACAAGGAGAACAATGAAACCGAGCTAAGGCTTAACCTTGATCTCCTTGATGAAAATAGAGAACGAGTTGAGGTACGCCAAGCTTCCTACAGACATAAGACCGCCAAATACTATAACCAAAGGGTTAAGCACAAGTAATTCTTGCCTAGCAATTTTGTCTTGAGAAAGGTCACCTTGTCTACAAATGAGCTTAATGCTAGGAAGCTCAGCCCTACGTGGGAAGGTTCCTACAAAGTTGTCAAAGTATCCAAGCCGGGAACTTATTGACTAAAAGACATGAGTGGGAAGACACCACCCCATCCTTGGAATGTTGAATACTTGAACAAGAATTATCAATAGTATCTATGGTCGCCATGTGATAAAGGTCGCCAAAGTTTTTATTTTGCCAAATCTCCATGTATTTATGATTTTGATAGCCAAATATTCAAGTGATTATGATTGCCAATCCCCATGTGGTTATGGTTATCTTAATAAAATAACAAATTCTTTAGTTCAATTTTGTTATTTTGCCAAAAAGAGTTAAATTCGCTCAAATGAGTTATATCGCCAATTTCGCCGGAGTAGAATGTCACCATTTTCTCTATTTAATCGAATTAAATCAATCAATTTCTCATTGATATCAACAATATCAAAAGATTTCCTACTTATCTTTTTATCACCAAACCAATATGCCAAGGTATAAAAGTATTTGAGAATTTCAAAATTTTCTCCAAGGCATTGAGATCGCCAAGCTAGTTTGATCGTCGTGATTTAAGTTTCATAATTGCCTGATTGAGGTGAATTATAATTAATATGTTCGCCTAGCAATTTTATTCGCCGGATAATCAAGTTATGTTTGCCAAATTCATCTCGCTTAACTATTTCTGTTAGCCGAATTCATCTCGCTAGATTCATTAACAATGATATCGCCAAGTAGAACAAATGCATTGTTATAAAAGAATAGATCACGTGAAGAAGGAAATTTTTTTATTAAAAGTTGAAGGGTTATATCTCGCCATTACATTATATATATATAAGGAGATAGAGGGTTGTTGTCTTGGTCACCCTCCTCCTTATCCTTATCCTTATCCTTTTCCTTCTTATCCTCACCTTCGTCTTCCTCCCGAGCAAGCTCGTCATCGATCTCCATGTCCTGGATGTCAAGCTCGGGATGAAGACGCAAAACCTGCTTCTTGCACAAGTCAAAGCCCTTACCAAAGTATTTGGAAGTTTCTTGTACCTCAAACTCTTGGAAATCACCCGATGATTTGTACACCTCAATGGCTGACTTATTGGCGAGGTCCTCTTTTGCCTTCAGCTCGGCAATCTCTTTGTCCCGGTCCTCCTTCATCTTTCTAAGCTTTTCAGTGGCCTTCCACTCCTGAGCCCCAAGCTCAGCCACTTGTCCTTCCAGTTCCATGGCACGTTGCTGAGTCCGGACCATCTCAGTCTTAATTGATTCAGCTCGGGCATGCCGATTCATTGCCCCTTCCCTCAACTCCCTGCCTCACCCGGTGAGGGAAGATGCGAACACCACCACTTGCGTAGTTTAGATTAGTTAGAAAAGTAAAAACACAGAAAGGTGATCTTAACTTAAAGATGAGTAATTACTCGACCAACTTCATAGAAGAGCCTTGATATCTCTCGATCGAGGTCTAGCTTGCCAACCTCTTCCCTATCGAAGGATGGGATCATGCCCTCGAGAAGTTTTTTAGCCACTATCGAATTCTCCATCATGGAGGCATTGGGTCCCAAGACATAGCCGAGATTGGCCAAGGTTCCCTCCCCGGGAGCTACTATGGGTGTTGCTCCCTTGCTTGCCACCTTGCTGGGACTTCGCCGCCTTTTTTTTAACCTCGGGCGGCGGCATGTATGGTCTTTTTCCCCTTTGAGCCCTTCTTACTAGGCAAGATGTCGGGAACCTCTTCTCTAGGGCGCTTCTCACCGATAACCACGCCCTTAGCCACAGGGGTGGCAACCTTGGACCCTTTTGCCATTTGGCGAGCTTTTGCAAGTCAATTTTCCTCGACATGACTGCAAAAGGAAATAGGAGTTAGTCAGTGAACGAGATAAAATACTAGGAAGAGAAAGTAGATAATATCATCCAATCTAAGCTCGAGGGGCAATCTTGGGTCTGATCAGGCTTCCAATCTAAAGCTTGAGCTTGAGATCAAACTCGAACTGTATGGTCCCAAACCCATGAT
>BRYE01000021.1:17669947-17672447 GCA_030159115.1 Actinidia arguta var. hypoleuca
AATAGTTGAACTGCTATTTTTGTCTAATGAACTAATATGGAAAGTGAATTTAAAGCAAATAGCTGTTCCTCATATCACTAGTGAAGGTTTCATCTCATATTGCACTATGCCAAAGCAGCTCATTCATAACCCATGTTTAAGGCTTATGCCATGGACCTCATGATTGAATCCAGAAGTAGAACAAAAGCTATAACCTTCATGTTGTACAATCCTATGGGACAGAGCAAAATAAGTGGTAATAATTGAAGCTACCCCAGTCAGACAAACAGAATGTGAATCCCAGAAAGCTATCTACTTTATTCTAGCTAAAGCAAAGATAATACTTTATGGACGTGTGTGGTTTGAGGCCCAAACAACGTACTTTATGGGTGATGTAAACTTATACTCCGTTTTAAGTCGGAATCAAATTGCTAATAACACCAAGCGTAAATGATCTATTGTTTCCTTCCCGTTGATTGCGGTGATAAAATCCCAATTTCCCCCAAAATGTCCCTACTGAATATCACTACAGAGAGTGGGCCAAAAGAATCTCTGTAAATACCTCCATGTTATGCATTCTATCTAAACTAATTGAAAAACAATGACGATAATCTTTTCAGTCACGTAAAATGCAATAATGGAGGAATAAAAATCTAAAAAACATCATGCAAATATTTTCATATCGCACACGTATTTAGCCAACAAACTCAAAACCTTACGATATCAAATAGAAATATATTTTTTACTAGGATAAGTAAATTATGGCAACAAATTTAAAGGAATTAGCTAACTTATTTAAACAATGAAGTTGTAGCGTTTGTGACTTCAAAGAAGGTTTACAAATTACTTGGGAATGAGATGTAAAAATCCTAAAATAAAGAAAGGGTCATTTTCTTTTCTTTTGTTTTGTGTTGTACTTATATATATTTGGGTGGAGGGGGGTGGGGGTGTTGAGAGTGAACACTAAATGGTTAAAGTAGGAAAAGAGACTGGAGAGGGGACTAGTTTGTTGTGCTCATGAGTTCTCCCTTTGATCACTATATTTTTTACAAAAGTCTATGCATACTAATTACCTTATTATGGGTCCACTTGTGGTTCCCAACATCAAAAGCTTCGAACCAATTATTTTTCAAATGCCTAATCCAACACCTAAAAAGTCAAGTTTTCTTGAGCTTTTGTTTAAGCTAACCAAACAGACCTGTTAAGCTTTGACGGTTTGACCTTATCCTTATTCCATATACCATGGCAACTCTGGCTAGAAATCTGAAAGTTATTAACAAAACAAGGCATCAAAAACTTGCCGGGAGCATTATCAGTTTTGACTTTTTTGATCAGTCGAATTCGTAATCTCAGCAACTATATTAAAGAACAATCAGAATATATCTTATGTCAACCCTACCTAATAGACATGAAAACATTCAGATCACTTTCCTCATAATATTTTGGCAGAGCCACTCCTCTCTGACGCAGATAAAACTCAGGCCATGAGGGAAGTTATAAAACTCAACTCAGTGCAGTTTAAGAAAACCTTCTATTTCCATTTCTTGTGCCTACCCATGTAAAAAGAGTGTTTTGCTCCTTTCTGGTGGGAATATTCTGCAAGGCTACCCTACTATTGGGTGCTACAAGTGTGTGCTTGTATGGAGAGCAGTATTTGGAGGCATCCAAAATTAAAATTTAGGCACTTAGCAATATCAAGTTTAAGGATTTAAATCTAGCCTTTTTATCTGTGACCAATAGACATTTAACAGCATTAAAAGGCTCTCAAGCATCTATGGCTCAAGTTTTGGATATTTAAGGTCATAGCAATCTGCCTCCCGTTCTTTATTACAGGTGACCTAGGCCCTGCGCCACATGAGCTATGAATTGAGCACTCTTTATATAGGTCTGGGATAGCTTTGAATTTATGCATACAGGCTAGCAATAGCAATCTCTCTAAAAAAACTAAATAAGAAAATAAAACGGTCATGTAGAAGACTAAAAAGCCTTTGGCCTCCTATTCAAAGGGGCTATTAGAGAGGCTGCTTCTTTCCTTGTCTTCTATGTTCAGTCAAGCTTTCTTGTTCCCCTGTTCATCAATCCCAGACAGTAGGCATCAGTATCCATGTCTGAATCCGTCACAATAAGAGTGGTTAAGCCCCCAAGCCTCAAAGAATGTAGTTGAACCATGGATAGCCCCATAAGGAAGGAAAAACATAAATAGTGTCCAAACCAACATTGGCGTCAAGCTTGCCAACGGGACAAAGATGTCAGTTAGTTGAATGGCTCAAGGACATCCTAGTGCGTAACAGTGCATGTACTGGCTCATGTATGCATGCACCCGTGTTGACTCACGACATGTAGCCTACATTCATGATTTGAACTAGAAATAACAGATAATGGCATCAACAATCCAACATTTAATACCAAAAAAAGAAGAAGAACAATACCAACAACAAAAGACAACTTAAGAGGTCAGGAAACACTATATCATGCCAATATGCTCAAATAATCTGCACATGCTCAAAGTATTACAGGCCAT
>BRYE01000021.1:17677447-17684947 GCA_030159115.1 Actinidia arguta var. hypoleuca
GCACAGGAAGCTTCATTGGAATGTTTTATATATATATATATATATATATATATATATATATATATATATATATATTCAACAGACAATATTTTGTCAAATGGTGAGATAGATTTAAACAGCTAAAAAAATTATTGATCAAGTCAGACAAGAATTTCAGTTCCTACTCCAATACAGCAGATCCCAACTGCTACAATAAAATCAATCACTCAGGTCACACAGTAAAACCAAACATCCAAGGAAGTCCTGCTTCAAGTTCTATATATATGACCAACAAAATTAAGTAAAATTAATGGTTGGTTGGCTTCTAATGAACTATATCAGTCCACTTTTGACTATAATTGGATGGTTAAAGTTATTTTGTGTGGAGTATATATCCAACTCCACACAAAATAACTTTAACCATCCAATTATAGTCAAAAGTGGACTGATATAGTTCATTAGACAACCATTAATTTTACTTAATTTTGTTGGTCAAAAGAAACCTTTAGTCCTTTTAATTTCTAACGTTGGAGACTTTGAGTGCATACATGGACAGTGTTGGGTACATCTTTGAACAATGAATGCAATTATTTGCAAATTTGAGTAATTCTTAGCTTGAGAGATCACTAATTATTTTAGCAGTTTGGTTCTCAATTTTTTCATGTTTAATAATATTTTTTTCAAATTAATTATACTTATTTACTTTTTAGGTGTCTTTAGTCTAAACGAACTTAAAAGATTAAAAAAAAAAATCGGAACACATTGTAACTATTTGGTTTTGTTTTCAGAATTAGTACTGTTTGCAAAATAGTTTTTAAAAAATTATTTGCATATTGGTTTTCGAAACTTTTCAATTATTTTTTTTTAAAAAAAAATTCTTATTTGAGAAAATAGGGAAAAAATGGTTTCGAATGTCAAAAATTATTTTCTCTAAAAAATGAATAATTTATGAAAATAATGAAAAATTTTATTCTCGAAAAATATTTTCTCAAACTGTATTCTGCAAAATTGATTTTGGAAACTGAACCTAAAAAGCTGAGCTTATTCTTTTGCCTCTAGTTGAATTGTTTTCAAATTTGATTAACTTTTAAAAAAAAAAAATAGAAGAGTCAAAAAATAAAAATAAATAAATAAATAAATAAAGTTAACCAAGGACAAAAAGGAAAG
Source organism: Actinidia arguta var. hypoleuca (assembly GCA_030159115.1). Classification (NCBI taxonomy): domain Eukaryota; kingdom Viridiplantae; phylum Streptophyta; class Magnoliopsida; order Ericales; family Actinidiaceae; genus Actinidia; species Actinidia arguta. The sequence goes on from BRYE01000021.1 coordinate 17,678,594, forward strand.
TTAACTAAAATTTATAGTGAACCCAAACTAGACTCAAAGCAATCTGTCTAGCTTTTGGGTTTTTCAAAAACCCTAATCAGAGCCAGAGGTAGGCATGCCAACCTTATTCTATTTTGACTTTCCTAATTATAAAAGTCATTATATATTAAATGTTTTGTTGCTTTAATCACATAATTGACTAATTAATTAATCACTATATTTACTTGTTAGGCTGTTCAATGTTGGACCTAAAATTCTATAGGGGTTCGCCTACAGTCGACACGTGTACGATTAGTACTTAATTAAGTTCTATAACTTAATTACGCTTTCTTCCTAGCTTGCTTCAGAATTATTGATTCAACCCCACATCGCCTTCAAAATTATACGATTTGGATTTGTTTTTAACTAATAGCGTTTTTTTTTTATGATGAATTGAACTAATAGTACTTTTATGAGTTATGAAAAGCCCTTAATGGTAGAAACCCTAGGTCCAACAAGTTAAACTAATGATGCTTGTGGTTTCAAAGAGAAAAAAAAAACTATTAATTCTTTTTCTTTTTTATGGAATTTCACACTTGGGGAATCTTCTTTAACAATTATTGATGTCAATGTAGTCACTTTCCTAATTCCATTTCTGAATATTAAAATTACATATGTATATTTTATTTTCTTATTTATTTATTTTTAATTGCACTTTTTATATAAAAAAAAGAGCCTATTTCCCACTTGTTATAGCATCCACATTAGCCTCGTCAAATTTGAGCCAAATTATAACTCAAAAATCATATATTCTATTTTAACTAGTTTTTTTTTTTTTACCATTCACTCCATCAGTTTCTCTATTCTGACTCTATTCCATTAGAATATTGTTTATTATTTATTTATTTACTATTTATTGATTATATGCTACATTTTTTTCTACGGTCATACTTTCAATACGGTTGTCTTTCCAACTAAGGTATTTTTTAAAAATATATATATTTTTCAAAACAATTATATATTTACGATGATCATAATTTTTTTCAACAATTATTTTTTTGCCCTTCCAATAGTGTCAAAAGATATTTTGATAAAAGCGTAAGGTTGCAAAATATAATTTATTCTTTTATAAAGGGTGGAGAACAAAAATGAGATATATAAAAAATAAATAAATACGCTATTCCAAATATAAATTTATAAGTTATTTTACCAAATCTAATGTGGATCATTTTTATTATTTTCACTAGCTAAATTAGCTACAAATGTGGTTTAGCAAGTTTGATGTGGATGCTTTAAGCAATTTGATCGAAACTACTGTTTATGTTATGTGAATACATCTTTTAGGTAATTTCAAAAGGTTCATCTTCTTCCTATTCTGCAACACATAGTTTTAGAATAAAGAAAAAGAAGAACAGAAACCACCATTTGTAAGGCTGTGTTTGGATTAAAAATTGGGTGACGAAAAGTTAAAGGATCCAACGGTACTAAACTGATCCTCTAATTTTTCTAATTTTTTTTTTCTTTTCCCTGACCTACTAAATTCTTAATTCATACAGAGCCTAATAAGAGTAATCATCTACTCTCGCTGTCACATATTATTGATTCTTCTTTCCATTTTAAGATGTCCCAAAACGATTGTTGACTTTGAAAAAATCAAAGTATAAAATTTATAACTTTACAAAACTTACCCTCAATAAATAGTTAGAAATATATGTGAAAATAAGAAATAAAGAAACCAATGTTGGAATAAATACCTCTAAATTTAAATTTCAATGTAATAATTACATATTTCCTAAAAAGTTAGAAATCCAAGATAGAATTAACAATATGAGATGGATGGAATATATTAAACAAAGTCCATGAGAATGCTACAAAGCACTATTAGGAAATAGACAAACATTAATCCAAGCTCAAAAATTTAGGTGTTTCTAGTTTGGGGTAAAAAATAATTAAATGTTCTTTGGGGTCTGTATGGAACCACTCCTATTGATGCCAATGAGCTTGCAAAATCCTCGACTAGCATCAAATGTAACCAAATTTGGTTTGGCTAATTAACATGCATGCTTAGGTTTATTAATGCTATTTTTATCATACTTTAGTGTGATTCCAGATGCTGGTTTATGTGTATTAATTATGGGGTACGCGTTATAAATCACAAACAAATTTGTTATGGTCGTAAAAGTAATTCTCCTTTGAAGATGCTTTTTAAAACATCGACACTATCCGAACGTGCAAAAGATACACACGATGACAAGAGTTGTAAAGTAGTACTGAAAATTTGTATCAATTGAAAAATATTACGAAATTGAATGAGAAATTGATTGAGAATTTCAAATGGAATAAGCAATTGAAATTGCTTCAATTTAAATTGATGAGATGGAAAAATTAATAAAATTTTAGTTAATGAACTGTATAATCATTTTATTTCTACCAACGAAACAAAAAATTAATAAAATTTAGTTTGGCTAGCATGAAAGTTTAGGTTTATTAATGCCACTTTTATCATATTTTAGTGTGATTCTATATGCTAATTCTCTATGTATTATACATTACTCGTTACAGTTAAAACACAAAACAAATTAATTATGGTAGTAAAAGTCATTCTCATTTGAAACTGCTTTCTAAAACAACATTATTTCAACATGCACGCAAAAACATATACGTGAGCTATATATGGCTATGCAGGAAGGAGAGGAAATCGAAAATAGACACATGCGGTAATTGTACAACGGTTGTTGTTGGTGGTGGTGGTGGTGGCGGTGGAGGACGGTGTTTTTAGGCTTGCTGGATCTAGCTGCAAGATAAGAACAGTGAGAATGACCGCTGGAGCTTTTTTCGAGAATGGCTCTCCGACGGTCAAATTAGATGACCAGATGTATCAAGTGTGTTTAGAGAGAGAGTTCAGAGCTTAGAGTATCTAACATTGCATACCTTGAGAATGAAATGGCGAGTTCTTTTATAGTGCAGTTCAGCGCTTGCCTTAATAAATCAACTGGTATGTCACTAGACAGACTGCAGCTCGGCACGTGCCTGGATACACTGACTATTATATCAGTTGGTAAGTGGTTGACACAGTCATGCCCCTAAGGCTTAATTGGTAACTAGTTATTATGTCGCATACGTCTCGATCCAAGCGTGAGGGATGTTATAGAAAACCACACCACGCAAGTCACCTTTTATCCCTTGACGTGTCCCAGGATCGTCCCCAACCGTTGCCTCTCGACCAAGCTCCAGCAGTGACCTCGCCGAGCTTGCTATAGAACGACAACCCTACAACACTGTTTGCCCTAGCTCTACCAAAGTTAATGTTCGGTACTTAATCCTCTTGCGAAGCGTCTCGACCAAGTTTCGGCGCAGAGACCCTATCAAACTTGCTATAAAGTGACAACTCAGTGGCGATGTCTGCCCTAACTCGATCAGAACTTAGTACTTGATATTTCATTCCCTTATAATAAACAATTAATATCTTTGTTTTGAAAAGAATCTTCAAAAGAAAATGACTTTTACTATTTGGTTAAAGTTTAAATATATATTTATCGTGTTTCAAGGTAAAGATAAAAAACAAATATCTTTAAGTAACATGCTAAAGGTAGTATTATAAAAATACATCGTATCCTACAAGAAATGTGCTTGAAACACCCATTATTTGGCTCCAATAATTGTGCACACAACTGAAAGTAATTGCAAATCAGCTTGCAATTGATTAACTGTAGCATATTTCGGTCAACTTGATTCTTTATACTAACTTTATTTCTGTTGTTCGTTTCCTAGAATTAGGTCACAAGAAAATTATTTATGGCCGTAAAAGCCGTACTCCTTTGATAATGCTTTCTCATGTCATGTGATTTGTGTAACGTGCGTTAAGTTGTTAGCTAGCCAATAATATTCTATTGATCATCAAGGTCTGTTTGGTAACCTCAGAGTTGGCGTAGTAGTAATGATCTGATTATTAGGAGTTTTATGAAGTCTTTGGTCTAGGATTGAGTCGTTCAACTCCCACTCGCGTGCTATTTTAAATCAGTCCAAATGGACTTTTATCCTAACTTTAAATAGGCCTCCCGCTTGTAGATGATAGAATTGGTCGCCTAGATTAGTCTGACTAGTAAACTGAATACTGATACATCAAAAAATCAAGTTTTGGTTGGTTAACATTTTGAATTTTTTATTATAACTAAAGAAAATATCTTTAGGTAGCACCTAAATTGTTATTATTATTTTTAATTTTTTTATTGGATAATGTATATGCAACATATAGGGGACAAGAAATGATATATATACACACCCCACTTTAACTTCTCTCCGGATTGCGATTTTGCATGTACCCAATAAGGACTCGATCCGATTGTACAGGGGTGGGTTTTCGAGTCCCCCGATTGGGTAAGACCAGTTATGGCATTGTAATTTGAAACCCGAATACCCAACCTACCCGAGCTAGGGGTGTAAAAAAGCCCATGGCCCACAATCCCCTTGAAGCCCACTCGAAGACCAAATCAACCCAGTCCGAAGCTTGTCGGAAGCCCGGCCAGTTGGGCGCCCCTGCCGCTCACCAAAAAAAAAATCCATTATGGGCTGGTCCTGTCCGAACCCAGTTTATTTCGGGCCGGGCACTGACCCAACCCCACACCCAATCCTATTTATCGATTGAATCTCTCTTTCCAATTAATCTATACTCTCTTCCAAATACAAGTGATTTACTCATTTCCATAATTATGGATTTCATAGTTTTTCTTCTTGGCAAGTATATCGGTAGTTTTTATTGAAAAAAGTTAAAATTTGAGCTGAGTTTGACCTAATTTTATGGGCGGGTCTCGATTATCGAAAGTATTGAATCATGTATGGAATGGATTCTCTTTCGCAAGTAGATAACCGTAGTGTATTTACTTACTCAAAACGGATAAAAGATGAATGAGAAAATGTTCACCCAAATGGTATTATTGATACGAAAAAATATGGAAGTCTCACATTGAATAAATAGAAATATTTTAAAGTATAATATATACTAAGCTAAAATTAGCTAAATGAGTACTTGAAGCACCAAGAGGGAGTTATGAACAAAGTGAGCCACATTGTATGCACGCGCGGCTGTGCCGCAGCCGCGAGTCGTGGTCTGCGTGGCGTGGGCGATGGGCGCAATGGGCACTTGGTGTACTGAGTAATTGGTTAATTACTTTTTAATTCTGTAGTTTTTAATTACAGAATAAATTCCTTATAATTTCTAATTATAAATTAAACCCCATGTAATTTTTAATTATAGATTAACCTCCCATCTTTATTTATATTCACTGAAAGGTCTTGACCTTTCAGCTTTGATAACAGCAACCATTATCAGCCATCAGAGGGGAGTAATTTAGCTAGTTAGTGGGGTTGTTCCAATAGCTTCAATGGTGGGATAAATTCATGGCTTTTCATCGTCCATTAAAAATCCTATAAATACCAATATCTCTTGCAAGTTCAAAGCACACAAAAATTCAAGAGTTCATCAGTGAGAAAAAAAAAAGGGTTTCAAGCATTTTGCATTAGAGTCATTCGTGAGAGAGTGACACTGCCAACTGGTTCGCCGAGCACACAGAAATTGTGCTAATTTTTGTTGCGTGATCGTTGCATCCTAAAAGACAGACGTCAATCATCTGTAAACACCAATGACGGAGTGAATTTTGTCTTAAGGAGACAGTGTTGAACGTTGGCATCGATCTACACATCTGTTTATTATTTTTCAATACAATTTCTATTTATCTGTAAAAAAAAAAAAATTCACTTATAAATTCAGCAGTTTACTTAATTTATTTAACAGTTTCACTTGACTAATCTCCAAATACATGTCTCTAGTCCGACATATACAAAATACAGTATTTGGCTATTTTATTTTATTTTTCTTTTCTCTTTTTTTAATTCCTTTATTTAGCTTTCTAGCAACTGGATGGTATTGATGTTGTTGTTATGTCAGAAATATATACTGCTGAGACCAAAATTTACCCGGTGAACAAGTTAACTCCCTTACCGAGCTCGGTGCTCAGATTCGAGGTTTTACGATTGCCTGTAGCAACTTCCATTATATCCTAACAATTGAGAGAGAAAAATGTATTACTCTCGGGAGATGCGACAGTGTCGTTCTACCCACGTGAACGACTCTTAGACCACGTTTCATGAGGTGCGATTTAAATGTCATAACAGACTTATGTTCTCTGGACACCAATTCGTTTTCAAAAGAAATAGTGAAAGGCACGATCCAACAACTATTGCAATGAAAATTTTCTCTTCTTGCTCAATGCCTATTCCTTTATTTAGCTTTCTAGCAACTGGATGGTATTGATGTTGTTGTTAGTTCAGAAATATGTACTGCTGAGACCAAAATTTACCCGGTGAACAAGTTAACTCCCTTACCGAGCTCGGTGCTCA
>BRYE01000021.1:17694947-17697447 GCA_030159115.1 Actinidia arguta var. hypoleuca
CACATGGAGTGTCAATGTGAGAGTGAAACGCTCGAGTTATCTAGAACTCTTGAGAGGATTATCTCTAAGTAGAATAGGATAACTATTATGTATCCTACTAGAAGTCCACCACCTCCTTCCCTTGGTCTATAAAAGGGAGGGTAGGGTGCTGAGATTTTGTGTGCTATGTGTGCTGAGGGGCAGAGATCGGTGCGCTGTGAGTTGAGAGGCAAGACAGAGAGTGTGAGTTGAGAGGTGAGTCGCCTCTTTTTGTAATTCATTCGTTCGATATAGTGGATTATTAATTTCTCTCCGGAGACGTAGGCATCACTGGCCCGAACCACGTAAATCTTTATTGTCTTTTGTGTGTGTGATTTGTGATTCTTTTTTAGTACAACAGAAAACAATATCAGGGGCTCTTATGAACTCAAATATAATTCTATGCTGCTCATACAAACCCATCCAATAAAATATTAAGAGCAGCTGCAGTACAAAATAGCCATTCTAAACCCATACCTGAAAACGAAATTATTTCAATCACAGCATTACCTATTGCATATCAACACACGCACACACACACACAAACACAAACAGACACCCATATTATATGAGGGTATAGGTATAAAGTGCAAAAAACGAAAAACACTAAAAACCCAGAAAATCTAGATGATTTTAAACCAAAAGGCATGAAGCAAAAGTAACTCTAAGAAGGCACTTGCTTGCAGAAGATCATCATAATTCGTACCAGCTAATTAAAAGTGATAACAGAAAGAAAACTAGAAGATTAATGAAGAATATATCTTAATCCAAAGGTCGATTAATCAACAAGCTTGTGATAAGAATGTAATTCTTGGAATGGATTGTTGAAGAAGAAAGGATTTAAAAGTCAAACCTTAGTGAGCTTGAGAGAGAGACCAGGGAGGAAAGTGTGTGTGGAGATATTTATTGAGAGAGGCGATTTTAATGCCTCTGTCTACAACCAAATAAATTGGAGAAGGCGAGAAGCACGAGACCCTTTTGGCTGCCAAGGCACGCGCTTTTTGGCGAGTGAAGCTCATGTTAAGGGAAGGTAAAGTCGTGTATCATGCGCATTGCAGACAGTCGAAAGAATATGCCACGTAACCAAGAAAATAGGAAAGATAAGATAATAACACCACTAATGGTAAATTTCCCTGACACCCCTGAATTCATCTCGAACCACACTGCACCCCTATATTATCTAAAATTATATTAACACCCTCTATCAGTTAATTTTGTTAGACTGAATGGAAGAGTTAATAAAATACCATTATTTTATTATCAAATTTTTAAGAAAAAGGGGGAGAGAATAACTAAGAATTTATGCCAAGTCACCATCTTTCAAAACCACCTTTAGCTTATATTGGCGCCTCCCACCACCTTCAGCGTCCACTACCAACTCCCATCATGACTCACCATTACCTTTTTATCGACACTATTCACATCCAAATTGCAAACCACTGCACTATTCAAAAGGAGTGGTACAGTTTGTGATAGTGGTTTTTTTCAATGGTGATGGAATTATGATTCAAATGGAGTGGTGGAGTTAATGGTGGTGGAGTTAATGATGGTTCCTTTGATAGAGACAAGGGAAAAGGAATGGCGAACTAGACATTTAGTTAGCTTAATATACTGTTAGCTTTGACTAAACTGTTCCATAAGATCATAAATTAAGGAAGTATAGCGTGATTTTAGTGAGTGAAGGGGTGATAACATAATTTCAGGAACCTAGGGGAAATTTACTCATTAGAATATGCCCATTTATTAACAAGATAAAATGATCACTGTGATTGATCCTATGCAGCAAGAAATTCTTAAATGGCGTTACGTAAGGAGAGACCTGAGATTTTAATGTGAGAAAGTGATTGCACATATAAGAAATATATTATTAATTTATATAATTTGAGAATTTTGATGTATCATCGCTCCTCAACGGCTTTTGATTTCATCCATAGATTACTTAAGAATACTGCAGAAAATACGAAATAAGATATATGATATGCACATCGGGTGCGAGTCTTACATCATCACTTGAATTTGAAATTTGAACCTACAATTTATGTGAATATAGAATCATTTATTTGGCCTTTAATAGATTATTCACATCTTCACCAATAATTGTTTTGGTAACAAGGTTTGTTCCATTTTTATTTTCTAATATAAAGAAGATTTATTTTTTGAGTAAAGAAATATAAAGAAGATTTTTTTTTTTTTGATAGGATGTCTTTAAAAATAAAAATCATGTTAGAAATATCAGTGAGGGTGAGGGGAGTTAGAGGGCGCGTGAGGCTCTTTTTGGGAAACTTTTGCAAAATTAGGAGTCCCCTGTAATTACTTACAAAGTGATAAAGTTTGGAAGATACCTAGAAATTTCCTTCAAGAAATTGACATCCTTGTACCGACTCAATCATATAGAAATTTGACAAGAACAATTGGAGACTATCATCAACACTCCAAGTCATTATTTATTGGGTAAAATTCAATGACCACCCCTGAAATTTAG
>BRYE01000021.1:17729947-17732447 GCA_030159115.1 Actinidia arguta var. hypoleuca
TTCCAATGCACATGTCAGATACCTTAGGGGATGTGAATGTAATTTACCAAACAATAGATAATTTGTATAACTACATTGACCTCGCCTAGGGGTTTCTGTAAAATACATTCAGCTCCCTTATTTTTGAAACTAATATCAAGATTCCCTCTAGAGTTAATTTCTGTGTAAAAATGACAACCTTGCCATTTGATATAGGGCTTCCAAATTTTTTTCTCAATACAGCCAATAAAAATAAATAAAACTTTGTTATCAATATTTTTTTAAAAAAAATTGATTTAAATATTTTTTTTAAGTGATCATAATCTAAATATATTTGAAAAATAAACTTTTGTTATCATTTCTTTTAAAAAGAGATATCAATAAAAAAAATTATTTAAAATAGTTTATTTTTTAAGTACTCGTAATCTAAAAATACTATAAAAATAAACTTTGTTATAATTTTTTTAACAAAAAAGAGAGAATATTTACTTATTTTAAGCTCTAAGTCAAAGGAAAAATTTATCATTTTCGCACAAAAAATAGCTCCAGAGAGAATCTTGACATTAGTTTTATAAGTAAGAGATGTCAGTAACATTTTTAAAATTATAAAAAATGTGACTGTATTCGTCAAAAAACCTCTGAGACGACCAATGAAATTTACTCAAATATCTTTTATAATTTTTAAAATAATACTGACATCTCTTGTTTTATCTCACTATATGCACATAGTAAATTATCTAAGTAATAAGTAATAACCATCACTCAGTTCCTAATCCCCACATCCAAAAACTTAACTAATTTATTTTCTTATAAAACAAGCATCTGTTATAATCGCTCACCCCTTTTGTTATTCTCTCACTCGAGTGAATATAGCCAAACGTTCTCGGGTAATCTCCATGCCAATCATTCCCAAGGCAACAAACTTGTTAGGGAGAAGCAAATTCGGCTCTTAATTCTCGGTGATAATGATAGGCTTACAAGAAAGTTTTACTTCTTTTATAGATAGAATGCCATGGATCACTGAACTCTTCTTGTTATTAGACCTTATTTATACACAAGAGAATGCACTAATCTAACTACCATTAACGGATATCGAATTAGAAATCGGTTAGTTAACTGAAGCCTTAAATAAATTTAAATAAGTTAACTAATTTGTTACATCAGTTGCCAACTCAATATTTCAACAGGAATCGCATTGAACAATATACCCCGATATTCCAATTCTCGTTGAGATATTTCCCCGCTTACCAAACTGTAAACAATAATTATTTTGACCTACCTAATAAGTGATGAGTGGGTGAATATTATCTTTACTTTAGATAGGTAAAATAGTGAGATCTACTAATTTAAGTGGGACCACTACAGCGGACCATATTGTTTTAACCAATCACAACTGAGAATACTGTTTAATTATTTGATAAGTAAGTGAATAAAATTAGACTATACACACGGGGCTAACCAGGTCCTGCCACATCAACCTCTAACTAGAAGTAGAACTCCCTCGTGAGAGACCAAACCATTATCTCCAAAAGGGCTCCAATTCACGCAAACATCGTTTCTCAAATTTTTTTGACTGAAACCCCTTTGTTTAGTTAAGCTATATAAATGGAGCTTAACAGATAATTTGAATTGTGACAAGTTAAAAAAGTAAGATTTAATTTGTTAAAATTAAAAAATTAGAATATAATTTGTTATTAATTGTCAATCCCTAGGTTCTTTTTTGCAATTTTCAAAAAACACTTAAAGGAGTTTTTTGTTTTTTTACAAACAATGTTTCTTTTACCAGATTATTCTTTTCCTAGAGCACCATAACCAAATAGGGTCCACATAATGTCAAACCATTCGGATCTAAGAGAAAAACAATTCCTCTCCTTTAATTACCCTATGTTCAATTGGACTAAATGTATAGGCCTCACTTGAAATAATAAAGTGGATCTTATTTAAAGTAGCGGACTTTATTTATTTGGATTAATAAGAGGGTGGATATTGTTCACCAATTTTGTCATGTAGGTGAACATAATTGCACTCATTTTTTTACATTATTTTCTTGTATTAAGTTGTATTTGAATAAAGAATTTGATAAATGAAAAAAAGATATAAAAAGTTAAAAGATTCAACAGCTGAGATTTATTTATTTATTTTTCTAAAATTTCAAAAATTACTCCCTAATTTTTTTATTCAAATACATGCTTAGGTTGTGTTTGGAACTTGAGGAAAGATAAGAAAATGAGAGAGAAAAAAATAATTTCTTTCTTTCTTATTTGGTTTCAAGTATTGGGAAAAAGGAAAAAAGTTCCAAGGAGAAAGAAGATCCATCACACATTTCAATAATAGAAATAATTTAAAAGAGAAACTTTAATATGAAATTGAAAGCTTCTAAGTCTTTGAAAAGATCACAAATGTCATTATTTTCATTCTTCTTTCTTTCAAACCAAAGAAAAGGAAATTATTTTCCCCATTAGTTTCTTTTTATTTTATTTGCAAAGTCAAGAAAAAAAATTTCTCAATTCATTTCTCTTCC
>BRYE01000021.1:17744947-17754947 GCA_030159115.1 Actinidia arguta var. hypoleuca
TAAATAGAAGTAAAAGACTGTAAAATTCAAAACGCAGACTTAGTACTAATTTGACGATCCAATCGGAAAATATTGTACAATACCTAAATTTTATTTATTTATTTTGTTTTCTTAAAGAATACAACGACAATTATACCTTCCGGATGTCACGCCGAGCCCCACCAAACCTCTTTCACACACACTTTCAATATCAGACTGGCCTTCTCTACCTCCATAAAAAAAAAAGGAGCTGGCAAGTTTGGCAGATGTTTTAGGTTGTTTTTTATTTTGGTTTTCGGAGTTTTTTTTCTTCTAGTTTTTAATAATTTTTATTTATTATTTAATTAAAATTTTATATTTTCTTGTTTTATTTTGATGAAAGAAATATAAAAATATAAAAATATAAAAATTTGTTCATTTTTTTTAAAAAAAAAAACACTATAGACAAACAATGATTAATTAGTCGAGTAAAAATAGTTTTTTTTTTTTCAAATTAGACTTTTCTTATAAAAAAAAACAACCTATTTTTTCATTAAATTAAGGGAGATCCACAATGACAAAAGCATTTTCTGGGTTCGTTAGTTTTTTATTAGAGTAATGATTAAGCATTCGATTCATTCATAAAAAAAGGGTTAATATACTTTTTTATGATAAATTGATAATTCTTTTAAAATATATGAAGAAAAAATCCAATGGGTTACCCAGTCGTCAAGACTTGGAATTTTGAGGTGTATTATTGTCTTTCAATGTCTTCTCGTTTTTCTTTGGTCAGTTCATATAATTTTTTATACTAACTTTAATTGAATCCCCCGTTGGTTAAAGTTGGGATTGGTTTTCAGATTAATCGATCTTTGAATTGGATACTGAGTTATCAAAAATAAGAATCGAAAAAATATAAAATTTTAATTAAATAGAGAAAAAATCTCTTAAAATGAAAAACTTGAAAATTAAATCGATTATTTTCTTATATAAAAAAAAAACTTAGGGTAAAGTTGTCCAAAACAATTTGCACTTGTTTAAAACTAGTTAAAGTCTTGGTTTCCATCGAGTACAAATAACGTCAAAAGTGTTTTTGTGGATAAAGATGAAGAAGATGCATGCCAACTCCATTTCGGCTTCGTCACTTTCTCGGGAAAGTGACAGCACCAAAGCCCATCCCAGTCACACAACGGACCACGCAAATGCTGACATGGAAGCGTCATTCTCTATCTCTCTATATTTAGACAAAGGTTCTTAAAACGGGATCCCATGTGACCGGTCAGAGAATTTGTGAATCCGATCGTAGAATCCAATCGAGAATTGATTTGATATTTACGCTTTGTTTGTTTTGAATGGAAATTTTTGTTTTTGAAAAATATTTTTCAGAGAAAGTATTTGCTATAAATGGATTTGATTTTCGACATTTTGACTTGACATAGGTTTTGTTTGCCACGTGAAATCATAAATAATTAAAATCACCAATAGTCAATAATAAATAACAATAACCTATTAATTAATGACAAAATCAAAAATTTTATTCAGGGTGCAGCCATTGAAATTTTTTTTTATAATTTTTGAAGGGGACAAATTAAAAAAGAATTCTGAAACTCTAGCTAAAAAAAAATATCTAAACTTGAGGGGGCAGCTGCCCCCTCTGGCCCTTAACTGCCTCCGTCACTCAGTGTTATCAGAATCGAACCGAACAAGCCGGTTGAATTGGGAACCGAATCTTAGACCGGCTTGATTTTATTATTTTACTGAGAATGTATGTGAACCGCTTTAAATCGGGAGAACCATCTGAATTTTAAAAAAATCAGTAACTCAGACGATTTTTAGTAAATCAGACGAGTTTTTAAAATTAAGTCAGAATATCATAATTGCCCACATTAAGTATAATATATGCATAGGTGGGACTCTCACAATCTTGTCTCGTGTTGTCTCATCAACGTCGTTGTTGTCATCTTGAACAGGTAGTGTAGTACTTTGCCAAATTAAAAAGAAAAAAATGAAAAATAATTGGCAGAGTAATACTGTATTAATTCACCCCACTAGGCCCCACCATGACTCAACCGCTTAGGGATGTTTGTTAACTGTTTTATTTTTATTTTTTTGTCTTTATTTTATTTTATTTATAAATAAAAACAGAATTTTTATTTGTGTTGCAAAAAAAATAAATAAAAATAAGGCAAAATTATTTTTATTATTTTTTAAAATAATGAAAACAAGAAAAAAATATTTTTATTTTGTTTCTAAACAAATTTCATCCAAAAAAATTTTCTCCTTCGCGGCCTCCACCTCTTCCACCGCCACCACCACCGCCACCTCCACATTTTTTTAAAATAGTTTTAAAAAGTGAACACAAACACATTTTTTATTTTAAATAATTTAAAAATAAATTAACACAAATATATTTTTAATTTTTATTTTATAAAAAATAAAATAAAATAAAAATTAAATAAATACAAAAAATAAAAACGTTATCAAACATCCCCTTAATAACTGCAACGTTTATAAGGAACTTTACCATTTCTAACTTTTTCTAAACAGATAATCTGGCTTGGGTCACTGCAACCCTATAGTACCTAAACTTAGTTTTAAGGAAAACTTATAATAACCTCCCCTTACGTTTTTATTTAATACATACTACCTCCTAACCTTGTATAAATTACATTATATTCTCCTAATGTTTAAAGTTATATTCCAATTATCCTCCATTTGGATGATGTTATCACAAAATTTTGTTAAAATCCAATTTTAACCCCCCTCTCTCATCTCTTCTAATCGTGCATTCACCATCACTACTCCCATATCTCATCTCTTGAAGTTGTCTTTTGTATAATTTTAAAAAAGTTAAATCAAAATTAAAAAAAAAAATCGAACCTAATTTGACTTGTGTGAAAGAGAAGAAAAAACAAATCGATTTTATTCGTGTGTGTGAGAGAGAGAGAGGGGTTTATTTTTTATTAAAAGAATAATCAAGTCATTTAACATAAAATATAAGAGTATTTAAGTAATTTTATCATCACATTTAGGATACCAACTCTTATAGGGAGATCAATATAATTTTTTAAATGTCATAGAGGAATCTGTATTGAAAGTAAACCTCATAAGAGGTCAGTGTAATTTTTTCTAATTTTAACAATCCAGATCATTAATTTTGTAAGATACATTCAGCTTATTATTTATACAAAAAAATAATTTTAATTTTTTAAAATTAATGACGAGTTTTTCCATCATGGATGAGTACTGAGACTTTCTTATGGACTCTTGTTCCTCAAATCTGCTTGTTAACATCAAATTATTAAATTATAAAACACTGTTTAAGTATATTTTTTACTTTAAATATATTTTTATTATTTATTAATTATATAATCGGTTGAATCTCAGTTGAACCTCGGTTGAACCATTGAACCAATGCCTTGACTGATTTTATTCTGATAACTATGCCGCCACTGCTATTCACTATAGCCCTACTTTGAGGTAAGTTTGTCGATGGATTAGGATCAAATTCATGAAAATTCAATTCGATCTGATTACATATAAATTTGAATTTGAAAATGGTAAATCCACATTATCCATATCCAAATCCAAATCCAAATCCAAATCTTATCCGACTTATATGGATATCCGATCAAAAAATTCAATCCGATCCATTTATTTTTCCTATAAGAACAAACACCTCATATAAAGAGGGTGAAAAAATACCCGATCCTAAAAATAAAAAACAAGTTCAAATTTTTTTTTATCAGATTAAAAAAATAAACCAGTTTTTTTTTTAAAAGCAGTTTTTTATGGTTTATTAAAAAATAAAACCGTTTTTTAAAATAGTTATTATTAACAACACAGTTTACAAAAAAAGCTTTTGAACTGTTTTTTTAAAAAAAAAAATTAGAAGGTTTTAAAAAAAACATAAATAAAACAATTTTTATTTTTTTTTAAATAAATAAATATTGTTTTTAAAAATAAAACAGTTATATTATGTGTGTGGTGGCGGCGAGCTAGAAAAATAATTTTCGGAATAAAAAAGGAAAAAAACATTTTCTGACTCTTAAAATATGTGTTTTTCATTGACTAAAAAATAAATTATATTTACTTTTTTATTTTTCATGCCATCAAACGGAAGAAAATGCAGAAAACGTTTTTCATAAAATATTTTCCATAAAAAGAACAGAGCGTTAATATAAAACAACTTGAAAAATATAATATTCGTTAAAAAATTATATAAAAAAATTACAAATATGAATTTAATATAATGCATGTATAATACAAATTACAAATATGAATTTTCACATATCTGTCTAAAATTTTATTCAAATAATAAATTGAATTCGCTAGTTTTGTTCTTAGAAAAAAATAAAAATCAATTACCTCTCTATATCTCTAAATATTTTATTTCAAAGAATTTGAATAAAATTATATTTATAAATAAAGAAAAACGATTACATTCTTTTCAGATTTTCAAATGGAATTCCTGGTAAGGAGATGCTTGAAGACGGAGGAGCTTTAGAGTTTAGTCAAAAGAAAAAAATATAGGAAAATTACACTAACCACTCCTTAGGTTTTTATTTAAAACAGATTCTTCTTTCATGTTCTAGAAATTACACTGACCACCCCTGTCAGTGTCTGTCAAGTAACAGAGTTAATTGAGAAAATGAAATGTCCATTTTGGCCTTATGGAGCTACCTTATTTTCTGCACTGCACTTTTTCATTTCTCTCTCCTTTCCATTTTTTTTTCTTACCACCATTTTCTCTCTCTCCAATAAATCCACCGTCTCTCCGCCCAGCCTCAACTATTATGAGCAACTTTGAGTATATGGGTTTGTAAAAATAAAAACAAATGATAGAGGATTAAGTTTACTAGCACGAATGCAATTCAGAAATTAAGACCCGTTTGGACTAGGTAAAAAAATTAGGATTTTTTACTTTTGGATTAAAAGTGGAAAGTGAGGGGAAAAAACTACTTGTATTATTTGGGGTAACTAAAAAAATATGTAATTTTTTTCGTAAACAATTTCTTGATTTTTATTTTAAAAAAATAAACATCTAACTAAGCCAAACACACCTAAAAAATGGGAATATTTTATCAAAAAAATGCCAAAAAAAATACTAGGCCAAGCGGGGCCTAAATCAATTTTCTGAAATAGAGTTTGAGTTCCAAACTCATATCCTAATACGTCAAATCCAATTCACGTTTACACAATCTAGTTTTGAATTAAAAGTTCTCTCTATATATACACACACACTCTTACAAATGTATCGGTGACGGGGTTGCGATTCAATTGGTGAATGCAACTACACTATTTCCTTTGCCTCCTTTTGTCAATGGTGGTGATGCGGGAGTAGGAGATATTGTGGAGGTGGTTGTCGGGGTTGTTTAAAGGTTTGGAGTTGCGGAGGGAAAGGTAGGAGATGGTGGTGGGCATGGGGATGTAGGGGTTCGGAGAAATGAAAGAGAGTTAGGGTGGCCTACCACTTTCGGAGGCCTAAGGCAAAATCTTGAAAGATACCCTTTAGTATTTAATGTTTATTTTAAAAATTATTTTAATTTTAAATATTTTATTTGTTTAAAATTAAGTGTTCTTTTTTTTTTTTTTTTCTATTTGAGATTCAAAACTATTAATTAAGCTTTTGTAATTCAATTTTTTTAACTGAGAGATAAAAATGAATGGAAGGCTTTTGACACATAGATATTGAACCACTCCCAATGCAAAAATTTCATGCCGGGCTTGATCTTTCAAATTATTATTTTTATTCCTGTTCATTACTATAGAGTTAGTAAAGGCTAGGTGCTAATAAGTTATATTTAGTAAATAATTTTTTTTTAAAGTTAAAAAGGTAATCTTTTGTAAAACAAAATGGAAAATGCATTCAATGCCTCTAACAAGTTTACATTGGAATTTGGAAATATTGTTTTTTTTGTTATAAGGGAAAGTTTAAAAATTGGTTTTTTATGAAAAATAAGTGCTTACATCGTCAAATTCTGTTAATTGACTTTAATTAACAGGGGGAAATTGTGACACACCCTTAAACCTTAAGGTATATGATTGTAATTTTTAGAAGGTGAGGGGGGAAAACTGTATTAAAGACAAATCTACGGGGAGGTCATTGCAATTTGCTCCTGAATATATATACACACATTTATAACAAATAAACAAAATAATAGAATTTTTTTTATAGAATCGGTTGTAGTATCGGGATTGAAATCATGATTGTAGTAAGATTTTACATAATTTTTTAAATAGGATTGCAACTATCCTAAAATCATACATAATTTTAAATTCTATAGTAAGATTCGGATCGTTGAACTAAACTGGAGTCGTAAGATTTTACAATCCAGATCGGAATTTTGATGACCATGACCGAGACACATTGATGGTAGGTTTCATTTTGGAGATGCTATCTGAATCGTTGACTTTTTATGACTTGTTAAGAAAATTGATCTTACAAAAAATTAACTTGATCCGGCATTGTTACCCATGAGATGGGTTACAGCTTGTGTTGTGTTTATCGTCAAAATCTCATGTTCAAAACAAATATAATCTGAGTACGTGACAATAAATATGTGGCCAGTTAATCTTATTTTTTGTATCCATAGCTATTTAGAAAGCTCTATTAGCTGAACATTTTTTATCACATCAGTGAGTCTAGGATGGACCCCACCACAAATTCAATTTTTATTTATTTATTACGATTTTGATTGGCAAATTGTATAAATTCATTTTTTTTAATGTTGTGAAGTCCGCATGCTTACTGGTTAAGGAATGGAGTTGTCCTAGTTTGGATTGATATGTGGATTTCTTGGTGGCATTTGTCTGACTTTGAGTTAGAACATTTCCAAAACATTCCAACACAATCATATTTTAAAAGAAAAAAAACAAAAGTTAAAATACTTCTGATCAAACTGACTTGTGCCGTTTTTTCCAATTTTATCTTGGGAGTTGGTTTGTCTGGTTAGGGGTGATAAACGAGCCAAGATATTCGAGCTCAGTTCGTGATTAGCTTGTTAAAAGCTCTTTTGAAACTGATTCATTTGATAAACAAACAAACTTGAACATATTTTTAAAATTCGTTAAGTTTTTAAATAATTTTTTTGAATAATCTAGTAGGCTCGATAAGTTTATAATGTTTAAAAAATTCAAGATACTCGAATTCGGCTTGATTAAAACTCGTTTGAGATCGCTTTTTATGATAAACAAACTAAGTTCAAACATATTTTGAAAAGATGCTAACGGTTTCCTATTAAACTTGAATAATTTACTATTTGACTTGTTTACGAGCATACGTTGGTTGAAGTCCTCTTTAGGCTCACATGGGCTTGGCTTGGTCTGGTCCGCAAAAAATACAAAGATGATTTGACAGGCCGACCAACTTGAGCCCAATACTAGCCCCATGCACTTCCTTCGCGGCCATGGGCTGGACTATCAGAGACCAGGGTGAGGTGAAGTGTTTCTTGGCGGGCCCAACACAAGGCTTTTAGAGACAATTTTAACTCTCTAGGCTAAGCTGTAACATAGGAAGGCCCATTGATGTCATGTGGCCCATTGAACTTCCAAGCAATAGAGCCCATTCAAGCTATTAATTGGACTCTACCAAGGCATAAGACCATTCAATTTATTGGGCATTCACTGCGGGATCAAAGCAAAATTTTCTATTGCTTTCAAAATAAACACCCATACGTATATATGTATATAAATACATGTACACGTACCCAATTTCTATTTGTTTTTTCCTATGTCTAGTGAAATGTTTAATTTATAGATTTTGAAACTAAGAAGTTGCTAGTTGAAATATTTTCTTCTTTTTTAAGAAAATTAAAATATTATTCTCGGTTGTGATTAATTTGCAAGTGAATTTTGAGAATTTATCATGGTATATCAAGTTAGCGTTGTGAGTGATCCATTGACATCGTGCAATTGGTAGGAGAATGGCCGACAATCGACGAAAGGCGGTGGTCGGCGGCATTTCTAATAGGTGAAAATATAAATTATCCAATGATATAATAAGATAACGCAAAATGTTTTAAACTTTAATATGATTGGCAGATATTATGAAATTTGCTCTTTGTATCAACTTAAATATAGAAGTTTCATGCTTGGGCCTTCCTACTATAAATATGGGGTAGAAGTAATATAGTGGCCCTTTCATAAAAAAGAAAAACAGGGGTAGTTGATAAAATATCCCTCAAAATAGTTTTATTTTAATATAAAGATAACTTAAAAGATACCTAAAGCGAGATCTCTTAGGGGTTAATTTTTCTGTACAGGACATAAATGACCTCAAACAACATTCAAGAACCTTAGTTTTAAACATTTTTTAAGTTATCTTTATACTAAAATAAAACTATTTTGAGAGATTTTTGACCAGTTATCCTAAGATAATAAAATAAAAAATCATATTATTGTTCATGTACTTTCTTGCATATGAGTTGATCTCTCCCAACATTCCCAAAACCAACCCAATCTTGAACCCCGAACTTTCTTGTGTGAGAGTCTGGTTGTATCAACATCACTGCGAAGTGTTGTTGTAATAAAATTAAAAAAAATATTAATTCAAAATATTGGTCAAAAGTGGGAGCCATAGCTTGATTATTTTAATTTTAGAAATTATTTTTTCATTTTTATTTTCTTCATATATGGCATGTTTGCAATTCACGTATAGACATGAAATATGATATTGTATGGATACAATTTGTAGTAGTGGTAGGAAAAGCACAAGTTTTATGGATACATTATGGGATTAGGGATAACCTTGTTTGATTGTTGACGAGCTATTTTGAATATTTTATGAAGGGTCATAGAAGTAAAATAACGAAAAATAATAGCCAATTGGTTGGGTTAATTTAGCTATTTTGATTTTTGATTTTTGATTTTTTTTATCATTAGTGAACTTTTGTCATCATTTAATAAAAAATTTATATTTTTTTATTTCTCTTAACTGGAGTAATCTAAAATATAAAAATTTTGATCAAATTAAGAAAAAATTCACTAACCCCCCAAAAAATCAGCTTATTTGTAAATTACAAATTAATAAAAAAATTAAATTAGATATTTTTTTTTTGTATTTTTAGATTATTTTCGCTAAGAGGAACTAGAAAAGTGTAGCTTTGATTGACTGTACCAAATCCATTGCCAAAAAGTAGTAAGAAAAAATTCAAAATTTAATTTAATTTTTTTAATAATAATAATAATAATTATTATTATTATTATTATTATTATTATTGCAATACTCTCCACGTACACATTCTAATTCGATCGAAAGACAAAAGCCAACAATAATTCACTAGAGTCCAATTGATCATAAAAAGCATATTGCATTGTTTTATTTTAGAGAAAATTACAATAGGATACTTTAAAGGATATTTATTTTTTTTTAAAAAAAATCATAGTAAGTAATTACGGTCTAAAAAATCTATTTTGTATAAATATCAATCTACCAATTTCAATATAAAATTCAAGTAGACAAACTAACACTAATAAATTTTCAAAGTAGAAATTAATAAATTATCAATATGATTTTCATATTGAGAAATAATCAACTTCTAAATTATCGTATGGATATGATTATGCACAAGATAACAAATAAGAAATTATTAACAAATTTTTGAAGGAGAAAATGAGAAGTTATCAATTAAACAAAATAAATTCTCAAATATTTACTCTACATGATAAACAAGAATTTTTAAATGTTTACTTAGTGCAAATTGATATAAACATATCTATTTTAATTGAACCAAAAACATTGAGAATATATGGAATTAAAACTCTACATAATAAATAAGAGAAGTTATTAATTATTTATTTGTGCAAATTGAGAAAATATAACATATAATATAATTAATTCACAACTACTAAGAAATAATTAACTTCTAATTGAATAGAGGATTTTTGTGCATATAAGTGCGAAACGGAATTCAATGTGTGTATAAGTTATAATATTTGGAGTGGAGTAAAAAATAATGTTTTTTTCTTATCAATAAAATTTTTCTTTTCCAGATAAAAAAAATTAAATATTGATAATTTGATGATTATTTTTTTGTGCATT
>BRYE01000021.1:17774947-17777447 GCA_030159115.1 Actinidia arguta var. hypoleuca
ACGACGTCGTTCAACTAAAAGTCCCAAATATTTAAAAAAACAGAACGACGTCGTTTTGATTATTTTACACCAAAATGACGTCGTTTTGGTTCTATCAATAACATTTTTGATGAACTCTTCGATCATTGTAGTATTTCTCATTTTAAAAAAAAATGCTATCAAAACAGCTCAATGGGCGGTGGTGCTGGTGCAAAAGGTATAAATTTTTTATAAAAAATAGAAAAAAATAATAATTTTTCATTTTAAAAATTTAATTTTTTATTGAAAAATACTAACCAACGCCCATTGCAAGGTGGTTAAGGAGCCAAAAATATATTTAAAAATTATAAAAAAATATATTAAAAAGTAAATTAAAAATTACGAAATATGTATTGAGATTTTTTTTTTAATTATTATACGATAATTAACAATACATTTTTTTTTTATTTTTCTCCAAATACATGTGGCAAACGATTAGTAGAGTTGACATAAAGAAGAGAATGACAAGTCTAAAACTGTTAACTATGGATGAGACAAGAGGACGAGAATCAATTATGGTTGGGTACACGTCAACTTCAGGGTGTATTGAGTGGAGTGGGCAAAATGTTTTTCGCACCTCCCCTGACACGGGAGGTGCTTGATGTGATTGGTTTTGTGTTTTATTTTTTGGAAAACGTTATTCCCACCCCCTGTGTCAGAGGGGTGGGGGATGGGACAGGTTTGGGAAAAGTTTTGGCCATTAATGTCCTTCTCTCTCTTGCTCCATTAATATTTTCTCTTTCTTTTTTTTTTCTCTCTCTTTCTTACCCATTACATTATTTTTTATTATAAAAAAAATTTATCAAAAATTAGATAAAAATTTATTTTTATTTTTATTTTTTGTAATACCATCTTTTGGTTATTTATTACAAAAAAAAATGATCAAATTTTTTTTATTAATTTTTAAAATTTATTTTTGAATACCATTTTTTAGTTATTTTTTATACAAAAATTGATCAATTTTTTGTTGTAATTTTTTTAAAAAAATTAATTCCATCTATTGATTATTTATTATCAAAAAATTAATTAAAAATTTATAATTTTTTTTTACTTTTACATTTCGAATGTTTATATAAATTTTTTAAACACATAAGAATTAATTTAATAATTTTTTTGTCATAAAAACACAAAAAAAAAATAATAACTTTTAACATATCAATATAGATGGTTAAAAATTATTATTCTATATGTTAAGAATATATAGAATTGACTACTATATTGATATTGATATGTTAAAAATTATTATTTTTCTTTTGTGTTTTTATGACAAATAAAAATACTAAAAAAATTTAGGTTAAAAATAAAAATTTGTGTTTTTATATAAACATTCGGAATATGAAAATAAAAAAATTATAAATTTTTAATCAATTTTTTGGTAATAAATAATCAATAGATGGAATTAATTTTTTTTAAAAAAATTACAACAAAAATTTGATCAATTTTTGTGTAAGAAATAAATAAGAAATGGTATTCAAAAATAAATTTTAAAAATTAATAAAAAAATTTAATTATTTTTTTTGTAATAAATAACTAAGAGATGGTATTACAAAAAATAAAAATAAAAACAATTTTTTATCTAATGGGCAAGAGAGAGAGGGAGGGAGGGAGGGAGGGAGGGAGGGAGGGGGGGCTGACCATGTGGGGGCCACCCACGCTGGCCAACTGTCAAAAAGGGAAGGGACACGATGGGAAATAAGAGAGAGGGGCAGGGGTAAAATAATAATTTCATAAAGAAAGAGATGGTGATGTGATGGCTAGGGGTGGGAAAAACAGCTCTCTTTTTTTTTGCCAAGATTGTCCTCTCTCTCTCTTCTCCCTCTCTCTCTCTCTCTCTCTCTTTTATTTCTATTTCTTTCATTTTGTTTATTATTTTTTTTTCATTAATTTGTTTATTTCTTTTTTTTTTAAATTTTTTTGTTTATTTTTTTCATTAGTTTTAAATTTTATTTTTTTATTTTTTAATTAGTTTTTTTTAATTTTTTATTTTTTTGTAGTTTTGTTTCTTTTATTTTTTATTTTTTTAATCAATTTAATTTATCAAAATAAAAAAAAACTGATTAAAAAAAGAAACAAAATTATCAAAAAAATGAAAAAAAAACTAAAAAAAAAAACTACTTAAAAACCTAATTAAAAAAAATTGAAAAAAAAATTTACTTTATGGCGTGGAATGTTGAGAGATCTCTAGAATGATTTCTGAAAGCCGTCGAACTGAATTCTCAACATCTTGTGAATTTTTGTAAATGATGTATCTAGTGATGAAATGGTATCCGCTATATATAGTTTCAGCCTGGCATGGGCAGACTCCGCTCGGTAATAGAAAAATAAAGCATGTTTAGATAACAAAGTTACGAAAAGTACTTTGTAATAAAATTGATATACCTTTTTTAACTTTTTTTTACTTTCACTTTTTGAATTTTTATATAAATTTTTAAATACAGAATAATTTATTTACTAAAAATTGTCAATATCAGGTTGGTTAAAA
>BRYE01000021.1:17779947-17782447 GCA_030159115.1 Actinidia arguta var. hypoleuca
AACATAACCTTTATTAATAAGCCTTTAAATAGAGCATTGACTTCTTTTTTTAAAAATAAAAATAAAAATATTTTAGACATAAGGACATTTAATTTAAACACATAAAAAATACGTGATTGATTTTCATCACTATTTCAAAAGATTAATAATAGAAGGGTATAAGTGATACAGTTAAATAATTAAGGGGGTCAATATGATTTACTTTTTAGATGATGGAGTAAAAGTGATAAAAGACGATAGTTTAAAGGGTGTTTGTGAAATTAAGCCATAAATAAATGACACATCATCTTATATTTGTTATAATTTAAATAAAAAATAATTGACTTTGTTGTTTAGATCAATCATTCTAAGAACATGAAAGCTTAATTTGGTTATGAGTTTTTTTGGTTACTCGATTTATGATTTTTTTTTATTAGTGATTTTTTTATCATTTGATTAAAATTTTATACTTTTTAAATTTTTCTTGACGAGAGGATTTCGAAAATATAAATTTTTTTATTTAATTTTAAAAAATTGTATTCACTAAAGACAAAATTTTTTTAGGATAAATATAGTTCTTTTTGTCTTTAACGAGTTTTTTTTTAAATATAATATATTTTTTTATATATTTTTGGATTATCAAAAAAATATAAGATTTTAATTAAAAAATAAAAAAATCAAATAACCCAAAAACTTAATAAAAAACCCATATGCCAATACGGGCCTACATAGTTTCTCCATATATCTTGTGTACGGGTCTATTACTAGTAGCCATAAATGTAACAGTCTAACATATAATAAATGTTTTTTTAATTCTTTTTATCTTGACTTAGTTTGAAAAACAGGGGTAACACATTTGAATAAATTATAACTTTATTAAATGAAAAAATTATAACTTTATTAAATGAAAATCATATACAAAAGAAATGTCAGAAAATCACGAGTTTAGAAGTGATAGAGTACCAAACTCTGATTATTTGGTCGAGTGAATCGATTATATATGATTGTCATTATTATTACGTGGCTTAGTTACTTTTTAGATATTTTAATTATTTTGAGTTTTGAGTATTTTAGTCGGTAAACTTTTTTTATTCTTAGTTTGAAAATAATAAAAAAATTATATAATTTAAAAAAAAAATACTAAAGACGTAAATAATTATTTTCATTCTTCAAATAAGCTATTTTTTAATTTTAATATTTTTTCCCTTAAATGTGAACAGAATTTTTTACATTTAAAGTTTTTTTTATCAATAAAAATTAAAAAAAAATAAAATTTTGATCATAATCAATGATGGATGATCATGTTACATAGACCATACACTTGACAGGCTCAATGAAATAATAAGCTCAAATTATAAAGGTCGGTCAACGATTGTGACCCCACCAAAAAAGCATTTCAGGAACTCAACTAATCTTTTTGATTTCTTTTTCTTGTTTTTATTTTTTTCTTCTAATTATTGTACTAATGCATTCAACTAATCTTTGATTTCTTTCTCTTGTCTTTTTTCCCCCTTCTAATTATTGTACTAATGCATTCAAGTGAGGCTAATATCTTGACCCCACAGAAAAAAAATACACTACTTTGATTTTAACTGAAAAAAAATTACACTATTATTTATTTTATAATTATATATAATTTTATAATTTTGACCCTATTAAATTAATATTTTGACTCTGCCCTGATTGTACTAATGCATTCTAGTGAGTCGAGGCTTCTATTTAATTTCAAATATGACCCAATTTTGAAACTGTATTCGTACAATTCTTGGATTCCCATTTCTCTACATTTTTTTTGTCCTTCAAAATGTCAAAAAGATTGTCTCCATTGAGATTTTCTGGAACCTGAATTTCGTCTTTTTATTCTTGTGTCACTCTGCTTGAGGGCTCTTTATTAGTAACTCTCAGTTTTGCATTTCTAAGCAGCTTTGAAATGTAAGAACAATCTCTCTCCCCTGTTTTTCGTTTTCTAATGCTTTCTTCTTCTTCTTCTTCTTCTTCTTCTTCTTCTTCTTCTTCTCAGTTCTTGTCTGCTTAACAGTTTACAGTTGACATTACTTTTCAACAGCTTGAACGTATGAATTTCTCTCTCTCTAGAGAATTTCCCTGTTTTTTATTTTTTGGATACTCTGTTTTTCTTCTTCTTCTTCTTCTATGAAAACCAACCCATCTCGAGACAAACATTTGCTACATTCCAAGTCTTCGTTTTCATGACTTCTTCATCATTTATAACACATCTATTGGAAAATGATGATTTTGACAACTAAAATTTGAAGGAATTTTTAATTTTGAATTCCCATTTGAATAAATTATTCTTTTGGCTGTTATTGTTTTTTATAACAAAACTACATTGTTTTTTTATATATTATTCATTTTTTTACTGAAAAATAATTTTTTAAAATCTGAAGACATCTTTTTTTAATATTTTTTCAAAAATACTTCTTCTTTTTTTTTTGTTGAGAAATTCTTAGAAAGCAAGATTCTAAAACCATCAATCAAACGAGTTTTTTTTAAAATTATTCTG
>BRYE01000021.1:17834947-17837447 GCA_030159115.1 Actinidia arguta var. hypoleuca
TGTTTCCTCTTATAAGTAAAACACTAGGAAGTTTAAGTGGAGCTTGGACAAAACCACTTGGTATAAAAGTGAGTTGGGCACTTGAACAACCAACCCCCACATTGTAGTTGCGGATTATAAATAGTGGAAGCAGATCTTGCGAAGGTCTTGGAAGGACGTAGATCACGAGTTGTGATCGAACCTCGGTAAATCTGGTGTGCTCTCCTATTATTACTATTGCTTCTTTATTGCATTTCTTGCATTAAACTTATTATAGCATATTTACATTTATTGTTCTTAAAGAAATTAATTATAAATCACCAATTAAGTTTGAAAAATTCAATTCACCCCCCTCTTAGGTTGCCTATTGGGTCAACAATTGGTATCAGAGCTAGTATTCCTATTAAGGCTTAACAACCAAGATTTGATCTTATTGCCTATACCGATGCCGATTATGCGGGAAGTAGAATTGATAGAAAAAGCACAAGTGGCTTATGCCAACTCTTAGGTAACATGATCATATCTTGATTTTGCAAGAAGCAAAATTCCGTAGCACTATCCACGGCGGAGGCTAAGTATGTTGCAGCCGGTAGTTGTTGTGCACAAGTGTTATGGATGAAACATCAATTAGAGGATTATGGAATATTGCTAGATCACATTCCAATTAAATGTGATAATACGAGTGCGATAAATTTAACTAAAAATCCCATTCAACACTCTCGTACAAAATATATTGAAATTAGATATCACTTTATACGAGACCACGTGCAAAAAGGAGACATTGAATTAGAATTTGTAAAAATAGAAAAACAACTTGCGGATATATTCACAAAACCGTTAAGTGAAGATCGTTTTTGTATGATTAAGAGAGAATTAGGAATGAGAAATCCTATAGGATGAAAAATCATAATATGACCTTAAATAAAATTCACAACCGATACTAGGCACAGAGTAAACTCTGCAGTCCAAAGTGTCGACACCTTTATTCCATGTGTCGACACCTAACTGCAATTGTTTTATAGAAAAATCAAAAGTGTCGACACTAGAAAATAATGTGTCGGTACATATGTTAAGGTGCACAAAAATCAAGTGTCAACACACTTAGGATTGAAACTGAATAATCTATGAAGATATGTGTCGACACCTATTTAAACATGCGTCGACTCCTATAAGTCCTCAAGTGTCGACACCATTAAACCATGTGTCGACACCTTCAGTCGGGGGTATAAAAGGGACTAAGCCCTAATTAGACTTTTCACGTCCTTCAAACTTCCCACTCTCCCTCTCTCTCTCTAAAAGCTCTCCACTCTACACGATCCAAGGATTGATTCGTGACCCTCTCTCTTAAATTCCTCAACCCTTTTCGAAATCAATCATTCCTCAACCTTCCATGGCTCCCAAAACTACTCGATCGTCCAGAAAGAAAAATTAGAATTGGGCGCTGGTAGTGTCGACACCAGACGCACCTAGAAGTCAGAAGAGAAAGGCTGGGGTCGACACCTCTAAGGAGAAAGGCAAGAAACAGAAAGGGGAGACATCTGCATCAGGCTCGGCTTCTCTAGAACGAGATCCTATGTATTTTTTAAAGGACAGAGATTGGGAAAGGTATAATCTAGACTTTTCGATTAGGAAAGTCATAAATGGTCGATGGATCGACTATGATTTTTTTGACGCACACAACTTCACATTTAGCTCACAAATGGATGATCTCGGGTGGATGCATATGACACTAATAAGGGATGAAGTTTATCCCGATCTAGTCGCTTACTTTTATGCGAATGCATCACGAGGACTCTACTCCGATGAAATAAAAAGCTACGTGAAAGGAACTCACATAACATTGGACAGATTAACAATTCGAAAAATTTTGGGAATCAAGTCTGAAGGCGAAATAGGCAGGCATAGTATTACAAGGAAACAACAAATGCAGGCCATATATGGTAATGATGTGAATTTAGCCGCACAACCAAAGGCTAATACGCTACCCTTAGAATTGAGATTAGTTCACCATTTCATTTGCACGATTTTGATTCCCAAGACGGGAAAATTTGAATACGTATCAGATAGAGAACTATTTTTTCTTTAGGCATATGTTACTGGTTCAAAAATTAATTTGGCCCTGTTCATTCTAGACCAAATGTTCAAAACCACCATCAAGAAGGTGAGCTTACCTTATGGAATGCTCCTAACAAGAATTTTTAAATATCTTCGAATTGACTTGGATGATGAAGCCATAAGAATCCCAAAGGCTGTAAGCGATGAGTATAATGAGAAAACTCTAAAACGCATGGGATATGAGTTAGTTGGAAACAAATGGGTATCGAAATCAACTAAGAGAATCGAGACAGGTGGTAGTTCAAAAGGGAAGGAGAAAATGGGAGGAGAAGAAGCCAGTGAAGAAAGAAGTTTTGAAAATGAAATGCGTACATTCATGATCAAAATGACTGAATCAATAACCCTATTGCATACAAAGGTCGATAATATGGCGTTTCGATTAGTGGTGTATGAAAAGAAAATTAGA
>BRYE01000021.1:17844947-17847447 GCA_030159115.1 Actinidia arguta var. hypoleuca
ACAAAACTAACGTATCTCAAGTGGTCAAATCTGATGCCACTGCTTACCAAATACCAGTCCCGCGACATAAAACTCTAACACCAAGAACAACTACCGCAAGAAAACTATTACATTCTCTGTTCTCGAACAAGTGTTGATGCCTATCCTAAAAACGAAAGTGGATCATATCACTTTATTAGAGACAATTTTGAGATGCTCATAGCTCAATAGTTTTAATTGCTTTTTTTCTTCAAATTTCCCAAACCTCAAGCAACTTTTCAAGTTGGTAATAGTTCATTATATAGATTTTAAGAGTCAAGACTAGGGCTGATAAACAAGTCAAACAAGCCGAGTAATAGAGTGATAAAGCTTAGTTTGAAAACGTAACGAGCTTTAAAAATATATTTGAACTTGCCTTGTTTATCAAGCGAACCAATCTCAAACGAGCTAATCAAGCCAATCTCTCGAGTAACTTGAATGTTTTAAACAATTATGTCATTCAAAGCCCACATCTTCATTCAATTCATCCAATTGGAAAAAACTTACAGAAGTTGGGACACCAATCGATTATAAGAATCCAAAAGTTGGGACACCAATCGATTATAAGAATCCAAGAAAAGAAGCCTAAAAAATGACAAAAAATCTCGAAAAACAAAAAATAGTTAAAAAATCTATAAAAAAACTAGATGGGAAAATCACACAATAGGGAAAGAAAGACTTGCCCCTTAAAACGAGGCTCCCATGATGAGTTAAATAAGATTCCTTGTCTTGTCAAGCAACCTATAGCCCCTGACTAGGTTTTGGATGCCTTCTAAGGCTTGTGGGATTCAATTTATTGACAAAGAAGACAGATAATAATGTGATTATTATAACAACTTCCATAACCACCATTCCACCGCCATAATTTTCTTTCACCAATTGAGAACACCTAACAAAATTTCATACTCTTATCATGATCACTATCATAATTAGAAATATTATCATGGTGAATATATATATATATATATATATATATATATATATAAAACGTCACAAGAATGTCGATGCGACAATGACATTTTACTCTACAAAAAAATCTATAGGACTCGAGACTTGAGGGTAATAATTTTTTTAAGTATAGTGATTTTCGAGTTTTTTGTCTTTAGTAAACTTTTTATTATTATTTGATTAAAATTTTATACTTTTTTGATTCCTCTTGATGGTAGGCATTCAAAAATGTAAAAATTTTCATCGAATTTAGAAAAAAAATAAACTAAAGATAAAAAAAAACTATTCTTAATTTTTTTTGAGATAAAATTGATCTTTTTTTGTCTTTAGTGAGATTTTTCACAAATTAAATTTAAATTTTTATATTTTTAGACTCTTCTATTCAAGAAGAATTGAAAAAGTATATATTTTTTTATCACAAGGTAAAAAAAAATTCACTAAAAAAAAATTAAAAGTAGCTAAAAAAAACTTACTCTAAACAGTGGAATAACATGAGGGGGTGATAAAGTGTTTTTTGGCACCGAAAAGAAAGTTGTGAGACTTGCAAGTCAACTAGCACACCTGAGGCATCATTTCATTCAAGACAGGCCATGATTGCTTTTTCCACAAAAAAATTGCTTGCTTTGCTTGCAATATGCTTTCTCTTGCCATTTCTCAACTCTTTGGTGCTCCACTCAAATCTAAAACTCTTAGGTACACGCATTGGCATTGCTTATATTATGTACAAGATTATCGCTTATAATAAGGTTAACAAAATGCAAAAAAAAATTAAATCTGAATTTGTTGAATTTGAATTTCAACTTTAGCAATAAATGATCGATCAGGCACAAAGCTAGGCCTCCGAATACTATAAAATAAAGAAAACAAAGAACCATCATTTAACGAAAGAAATAATCAATATCTTTGCATTTGGCAATCATTGACCCAATAACTTTCTATTTAGAAGTGTACAAGGATGACCAATTGAGTTAACATCCAGATATCCAGAACCTCGAGAAAGAAAATAAAAATTTAAACAAATTACACAAATTTTAATTTAACATTTCAAAATGTTTGATTTAAAATAAATTGTAATCATTCATACGTGTATAGTGCAGGAACAATACTTGTTTGAAGATTTATAAGCATGACCAAATGAGTTAACTCTAATTAATTAAATAATTACTACTTAGATTAAAAACCCTATTAGGCTATTATGTTAAGGAGCCGCATATAATCCTTTTCTTTGTGACCGTTAGTTAGTGGGTTCATATGAGTGAGAGAATGCAAGCATTTTCATAGGGAAATGTGAAAGGAATGTCTCCCAAAATCTTAATTATAGGCACGCGCGTGCTCCCTACCTCATGATTAATTAAGTCTAAACTCAAATCTTAGTCTTTTATCTTAACAGAAACTCTATTGTGTTGAATTAGGACCGATAAATGTTTTCTGAATTTAAAATCGGATGAAATAGATTCACTTGGTATGTGTTCACTCCGTACACTTAAATGAATCTGAATGATTTATTTTGAATTCGAAAATTTTTTCTTTATTA
>BRYE01000021.1:17882447-17884947 GCA_030159115.1 Actinidia arguta var. hypoleuca
ATTACAGATTTGTCCCTGGCTAGTTCATTTGTTTGGTTTCGTTTTTGGAAACTGAAAAGAAAAAAACAAGAAAAAATGATGAGGAAAAGTCGTCTGGCAAAACTGGAAGCACCTCATATTTAGAATATGGTTTTAATTTTTTATGAATTGTCATATGAAAAAGAGAATAATAGGAAAACGAAATTTAATTTCTTTTAGAACTTAATTATTTTATTTTATTTTTATTGAAAATGGGTTTGTACCTTGAACTAGTCATGGAATGAATTCTAATACTGTTAGAAAGAACCTAGTATTCTTGCTAGTAGCTTTGATGGTGATGTCAAGTTACTTGGGCTATGTAATTAGTGTTGGGGGTTCATCATGTTGAAAATTAGTATAACTTTATTATTGGAGTTATAAAGATTGATCATTATTTTCAATGTTACTCTCTCTCAATACTTATAGTGTTCCTTTCCAACGAAGTTCTTGGGCTCCCAAGAATGGCCTTAATGGTTCTAAAAATATGTGTAAATTTCTGCCTATAAATACCTCTGGTATGCTATGTATTCTGAGTGAGAGAGAGAAGAAGAAAATAAAAGAGATCGAGATGGTGAGCTAATAGTAAAAGACTTTCGGGCCAAGAGTTCCCTTCTCAATTTTGAAATAAAAATGGTTAGTGTGAAATAGAAATATAGAGAGTGAGAGAAAAAATACTATGATACAACAGGATGAGCTATGATTCAAGTACCCTTGAGCGTGGGGCTCGAGTAGGATTGTGGATTTTGTGTATTTTGTTTTTCTCACAGTTATAATCTCTATTTTACTTACATAGTGAAATCTTTCTCCCATAGATGTAGGCATTTTGAGCCAAACTACGTAAATTTTTTGTTATTATCTTTCTTATTGTGTGTTTTAATTTGTGTGATTTTCGTTATGAGTGGAACCAATTTTTTTTCCAACAACCGGTATCAGAGTTGGGTCCACCCATGTTGAAAATTGATTCTAACTTCATTATTGAAGTTCAAAGAATTGACCATCATTTTTAATGTTGCTTTCTCCCAATGCTAATGGTGCTCATTTTCAATAGAGCTTTTGGGCTCCCAAGGATGACCTTGATTGTTCTAAGAATATGTGTAAATTTTTGCTTATAAATACCTCTTGTAGGCTATATATTCTGGGGGTGAGAGACATACAGAGAGAGAGAGAGAGAGAGAGAGAGAGAGGAGGGAAAATAGAAGAGATAGAGAGAGTGAGTTAATAGTGAAGGGCTTTCGGGCCAAGAGCTCCTTACTCGATTATGAAAGTACCCTTGAGCGTGGGGCTTGGGTAGGGCTTTGGATGTTGTGTATTTTGTTCTTCTCATAGTTATAATCTCGATTTTACTTATATAGTAAAATTTTTCTCCGGTTGATGTAGGCATTTTGAGCGAAAGCACGTAAATTTTTTTTTATGTATTTTTTTGTGAGTATTTTCGTGGGGCCAATGAAAATATACGGCATAAAAAAATAATATCCCAACAATTAGTTCGGGATAGGATTAAGTGGGATAAGTTATTCTGAAATACTGATATGAAGATAACTTATTTTATAGAGTATTTTAGTCTTCCGAACTACAAAAAAAAAATTATCCGTGGATAAGTTGTCCCACACCTTCCTTTGGGACAAAATAATATGGCATGTCGGATAAAAGGACTGCTTGTGTTCGATACTGGTTATGTCAAGCCACTTTTTTAGCTATTAAACGTTAGATTATACTGTCGTAAAAGATTATTTTGGGCCAATCCTATCTCTTATCTGCAATTCAAACGCGACCTTAAGTCATTTTCTCCAAGACCCAAGGGGAGCGGGTAGGGTGACCATTATTCTAAAATTCTCAAAAAATCTAAAATTTATAGTATTACAAACTACGAATATTTTCAAATTATATAAATTCGTCATCCTCAAAATTAAAATTAATATTTTATTTCATGCGTAATTTATGAATTCCAAGATTTATAAAAGTACATTCCACTTCTCAAAATTAAAATTCTACATCTATTATTAGAAAGCCCAAATATAGCCCAATTTGGGGTTTTGATTTATTACTTAGATTATGAAAAAAGTTCAAAGTAGACAAAAAGATTCGAAAACCAAGAAATTAAAAGAATTAAAAAAACAACCCCCAAATTGGGCCATAGATTCAGAAAGCAAATAACATTTCTCACATGTTGCTTTAAACGACAGTCTTATGCCGGGTACAATTTATTTTTTGATTGTACAAGGTAAAAGAAGTTTGATGTCCACTAAGGCCCTAACACACATGCAAGAGAAGAGAAGCCCAACATGGCTGCCTCTTGTATCTTCTTAGAGATGTGGCCCTTTCCCTTCTGTCACTCTTCTTTAATCATGGCAAAAAAGGAAGAAAAAAAATTGATGGGGCCAAAAAATTAGGGACTTTTTTTCATTTGTATGGATTTTTAAGTGGCTCAAGGCTACTGTTTTAGGGGTTCAGATTTTCTAGAGTGGATGGTTTGTGAAGTATT
>BRYE01000021.1:17924947-17927447 GCA_030159115.1 Actinidia arguta var. hypoleuca
AAAAATCTTATCAAGCATTACAATCTCAATTCTTGATTTCTTTCTACTTTATTGGGTATATATGATTGTGGAATAATAATTCTATGCAAGGAAGTTTATGGCATAGATTTGAATGTAGATGTCTTAGAAAAAATGGCTGTCATAGTGCATATATGGGTCCCACTATAAAATGGGTATCTATAATTTGTAGGATATCTACATGTAGATCTATATACAGTGCATGTATTTTTATGCATTTATGAGTTTACCTTTTATAGTGAGCCACTAGTTGCCCTAATATTAATTTTTTATATTAAAAATAAAAGGTTTTGGAACAAATCCAATTTGTTTTTTGGTAAGTCACCTTTTTTGAAATTGTTTTATATAAATCAATTTTGTTGATGTAAAATAAATTTTTTTCTTGCCCAGTTTGAGATCACTTCAATCATTGGGGGACTACATAAATCGAAGTTTTGGAGATAGCGCCATTCTGCTTGTTCCTCCTCCATTGAAAATTTGGATGTTCTTTATACCCAGTTAACTCATTTAATTGTAATACACTTCAGTTTAGCAAACTTTGACAATAAGTTAACACACACACACACAAAAAAAAATCAACATGGTGGCACCAACCACAACTGACTTGACAAAAGAAAAAAAATCAGAAAAATGCTAGACATAATTCAAAAATCTCTTGATAAAAAATATATGTGGGGTAGTGGGGATGATAGAAAATCGAACGTAGATGCAAACGGTGGTTTTCAGATTAATTCTAGTGGATCTGTCTCTTTTATATTGAGCAGGCCGACGCGTGTGCTAACGCGCCAACTGTCATATCAGTGAATTGACCCACTCATATCCATAGGGCATGGCTGATAGCTAGTCTATCGTATCATCTGAATGTAAAATCAAATGTGTGGGTGTCAGTGGAAACTTCTTCTAACCCTAACGTATCTTGAAAATCTCCACCGGGTCAAGTTCATTGACAAATCTTAAGCGCGAAGATACCGACCAAAATTGCTATGAAACGACAGTCTGGCAACGGCATTCGCCCAAGCTCGACCGATAATGAAACATGATATTTTATCCTCCCACAATATTCTTTTAATCCAGTATCATCTTGTTTTCATTTCTATATACATCACACTCTAACCCTCTGCCATTCTATTAATGTATCATGTTCCTGAAACCAACACAAAGTCAGATACTTATACTAGTAGAATTTATTAAAAAAAATAAAAGTAGTACTCCGATCCTTTTCTTTTGAAAAACATGAATTCTGCGAGGCTGCAACCTTCGTGATCAGGAATAAAGTATTCGGTTGCAACCTTAGCATGTCATCAAGCTTGGGAGAGAGACAGAGAAGCAAGGGCAGAGCCACCACAAAGGCTTCCCTGGGCTATAGCTATAGCCCAGGGGAGCCCAGCCCAGTCTCAGCCCAACCTAGTTCCCGAATTGAAATTAAGCCCACTCATTGGGCCAAAATTGTTCATGGCCCCTAGACAGCGATAAAGTTAAACAAACTGTAGCCAAAATTAAATCAAACACCCAAATAATCTAAATCAGGACCACTGTTTTTTAATTTATTGGTTTCTAGAAAAGAAAAAGAACATTATGATTTACGGGTGAAAAGTTTAAACACACGGAAAATAATGAATACATCTTCCAAATTTTCTCATTTAGTAAAAGTGTTGTAATTACAAAAGACAAAAAGAACTGGAATTCTACAATAGCAATAAAAAAAGTAGTCAAAGATCCATAAGAAATACGCAAACATACTTTAGTTCAACCTCTGGTTTGTTACGCCTCTCAACTTCTTGACAGGGCAAATTCCGCAAGCACAAAATCAATGCATGAGGATAATTTAGACAGGGAAAAATGAAATAGAACAGCACTAAATAGGAAACTCCAATTGTCTCAACAATGCGTACGACCAGTAAAGGAAAATAACAAGTGTAGGTAACTTATTAATCCTACCATGTGTCCTTGACATGATACCCCATAGACCCTTGCAGGGGTTCACAAGTCGAATAAGGGAGAACAATTGCATTAGTTGCGGCTGCTGAAAATGAGATTGTTGTTTGGTTATTTTTTTTAAAATTGGCTTCAATTGTTAATCTTGTCAGTGTTTCTCCAAAACGTCATGCTGAGTTACAAGATACTCAAGTTACTAAAATTGAACGTATGGTGACTACTGCTAAACGTGTGATTGGAAGAGGAGTTAATCAGATTGGTACCTTGTATAGAGCTAAAACAGCTCGTTGGAGTTCTCATTTCAATTCTATTTACAGCTTAATAGATATGTATGATGCAACCATTAAAGTTCTTAAAACTATGGTGGAGGTAGAAATTTCTAACTCAATACGTGGAAAAGTTGGTGGTGCTTTGATTGCTATGCGATCTTTTGAATTCGTTTTTATTTTGTACTTAATGCATAAGATTATAGGAATTCTTAATTTACTTTGCCGAACCTTGCAACACAAATCTTTTGACATCTTAAATACTATGAATTTGGTATTAA
>BRYE01000021.1:17934947-17939947 GCA_030159115.1 Actinidia arguta var. hypoleuca
CTCACATCAAATCCATAATTCAAACGTAGTCTTAGAGAAACGAATTTGGAAGTGGTGTTGGGACTCCAATTCTGCATGTTGTCTCCCACGTGATTGAACTGCATTGCTGATCATTTCCTGGTATCTGGGCTAGGCATCCAATGGCATCATGCCACCTGGTTTAACTAACTTCTTGCTTATTCGACTCGGCTCAGCTGGGCCATACCATGCTAGCCCGTCTGCCGATGCCCATGTATTTCCACCTCAGGAGTTCGGCCCATGCTTCGAGGCCCAAGTCCTAGTTCGGCCCATGTGTGTTTGAAGCCCAAATTACTTATTTTTAGACCCAAATATTTATCCCCCTAAAGTTGTTGAGAAAACAGGTTATACTAATTATCTGATTATCTAGCTTCTCTCACAATATTTCACTTTATTTTTTAATCTAAGCCATTTTCCCCTAACCACTAGTAAAATCACAGTACAACTGTTTTAGTTTTTGAGTTTTTTCATCTTTAGGGAATTATTTTAATTGTTTAATTAAAATTTTATATTTTTTCTATTTATTTTGACGACAAGAAATTGAAAATGCAAAAAATTTAATTTAATTTGAGTAAAAACTCACTAAAAGATAAGAAAAAACATTTTTTTTCACATTTTTTTTTATTTAGTGGATTTTTTTAAAAAACAAATTGAACAAATTTGTTATGATAAAAAAAAGAGTATACTTAAAACAGAACCTTAAAAACTAAATTAACTCAAAATAGCTTAGTTGGCTTTAGACGAAATGGGTGATTTATTTGAGTAGACATGACTAAATTGTCATGTTCTGGTGTGGGGACATGACTAAATTGTCATGATAAGTACTTGGAAACGTAAAGAGAGACTGTTTCAACTTTTAAGTGTATACTGTAGTTGTCATTTTCCCTGAGAGATCATTTTGGGTAAGCTGCACTTTGCGACTTTTAAGTGATTCTCACTTTGTCTCCTTAACTAGTAATTATTTTATTTTGTATTATTAATTATAAAAACCGTTGTAATTAATCCCGATATCCAACGTCTATCTACAAAATGAATAAAAAATGCCGATTAGGTAACCATGTGTTGACCCGACGAGAATCCAAGGGCAACTCATATTAATGTCATAAAAAAAATTGAATTTTGATTTGTCTTCTAATTTGTTTTCTCTCTAAATTTCGTTTGCTCCCTCTATCTATTTTTGTTTATTGTGAGATAAAAAAATATTGAATTTAAATATTTTATATGAGTTTAACATGAGTTAAACTTTGATCTGGGTCCATTCAATACATGGCGTGACAATTTCTGTCTACTTTGTAGATGGACTTTTTTTGGGAGTTGACTGCAAAGTTTTATATAGTTGGGGTGCAAATTGAAAAAATTATTAGTTAAGAACAAAAAGTAAGAATTATTCAATATTTTGAGAGAGCAAATTGCAATTATCATTTTTAGTGGAATTGGTGAAGCCGCAGTTTCTATAGTCAAGTATCATTATTTTTGTGTTTTGTTTTTTATAACTTGCTATCCAGTCCACTTGACTAATTCGACATTTCACAAGCAGAATTCATTAAAATCGGGACAAAATCTCGTATCAAGTGGCTCAACACATAAATTGATACCACGTGAGTGAGCATCACCCCCCAAATTAAAAGCATCATGAGATCTCTAGTGGCCAAGTAATTGTCACCGGCACCAATCTTGAAAATTTATAGTTAAATATTAGGTCTTCTTCTCAATGGGAGGCCTTTTGGGTTCAACCAGGCTTTACTAAATTCATGTTTGAATTACATAGTAAAGTTTTAGATCAATTTTATTGATTTGAATATTTTATATTGTAAAGCATGTTAAGGAGATTATTTATGTAAAAAAAAATCATATTCACCTCAACTTGCTAACTTTATCATTAAGTCTAATTCTTAAAACTTAGAGAAGCTTGCTCCTTTTGGGTTTGTAACTATACCTGGAAAAAAGTATTTTTTTAAAAATAATTGGACTTCAAAATATTCTCATTTTAAAAATAAATAAATAAAAAATGAATTTGGATAAAAATTAGTTAAGTCTTGTTTGGAGTAACTATTTTTTTTTTACTTTTTAATAAATAGGTAAAATGGAAAAAAAATCACCTCAAATTAACTCTCATACACTCACATAAATTCACCTTAAATAAACTTATCCCAAACATATTAAAAAAAAAATTATTTAAAAAAAAATCTATCTCAAACAGATCCTCTGCTGTGATTGTCTGTGCTGTGATCTTGTTGTGATTTTTACCACAGCAAGACGGATGGGGACCCCCTATCCCAAATTCCCTGTCCCACTCCCAAATGATTGACACCTGTCCATTTATAATTTATTAGGGAAGGTTGTGTAATTAGATAGTTACACAATCTCCCCTGATAAATTACAAATGGACAGGTGTCAATCAATTAGGGGTGGAACAGGGGAGTGAGATAAAAACTTTAGGACAGGGGATCCGGTCTCCAGCAAGACACCTCAATTGCCGTTTTTGGAGAAAAATATCAGAATCAAAAAGTAAAATATCTGACCGAAGAAGACCCATTTCCACTTTCTCTCTCTTCCTCCTCCTCCTTCAACTATTCTTGTCTATTATTCCTCCATCCATCTGGGTCTTTGGAACAATTTGATCTCTGAAACAATCCAATTTCTAAGGTCTTTATAGTGATGAGAGAGAAGACATGGAGAGGGACTGAGAATTCTTATTCCCCATTTGACCCGAAGCATTTCAAATCCTTGGTGATGAATCTAGGGTTTTCTCTAAACCTCTACGGCGATGACGAAGAAGGCAGCGACCAGGAAGAAGAACGCGTTAGATCAACCCATTGGGTCATGACGGGTCATGGTGGGAGAGATGGTCGCCATGAAGGAAGAGGTGGAGGCAGAGCAGTCTGAACAAGCACTAATTTTGGTGATTTCCACCTAAATCTTGTTTTGATAAAATCTTTACCTGCTGAAGTAAGTATGTTGCCAAAGTCATGTCACCATATCTCGCTTGATCGCCATTCACTGAACTCGGACTTCCTAGAATGCTGTTCACATCCTGCATGGTTTCTCACATCGCCAATCCCGATCCTATTCATCTCACCCGTCACTCAAAGGATGAGATGACCTTAAGACCTAGGTCTCTTACATTTGTGATGCTATCTCCATTTGGCATTCTCCTCCTTTTGCGCCGTAATCCTCGATCATGGCTTCCATATTTAGTTGTTTGACGATTACACCGTGATCTCCTCGCACGGTTGTAAATTCTCCATCTATAAAAGGTTGCTCACCATCCACCAGAAAATGGTAGTTGCATTCTCACTCTTTGAGCCATAACTCTATTGTTTTTCCTGCTCTACTCTGTCTGGTTTATTCACCTCGGTCTTATCTTCACGCCAGAGGGATTTGTAGCAGTCTCACCCCTGCCGGTGACGTTTGTTCTTTTGCACAGGTCGCTGAGGTCAATACCGAGCTTAGGAGCAATTTTGACTATTGGTTGCTCATCCCAAATTTCTACCACAACAATTTGGCGTCGTCTGTGGGAATGACAGTTCTCAACACTATATGTACCTGTGTAACTGTTTGTTGCCTAGATATAGTACTAGCAGTTCATTAAACAACAAAGCACATCCAATGGCGAGCACTAATCAAGCTCCAAATCTCGAGGGCATTTATCGTGAGATACATGGAATCACCGAACAGATCAGGATCATGAATGAGATAAATGCCTACTTGGTACAACACATCGCCACAAATAATCCACCTCCTGTCACTGCACCTTTCCCGAAAGATGTTGATCGATCTTGCCGTTCTCACCGATCAGGAGACCAGGACTCGTAGAATCTCCAAAGTGATGGTCTGGGACATTCAACCAGGAGTTGTCAGCAAGTTTGCACTCCAAATGAGGAAGGAGTCCAGGTATGTCAGAGTCTCACTTATCTAGCCGAACTCA
This sequence comes from Actinidia arguta var. hypoleuca, assembly GCA_030159115.1. Classification (NCBI taxonomy): domain Eukaryota; kingdom Viridiplantae; phylum Streptophyta; class Magnoliopsida; order Ericales; family Actinidiaceae; genus Actinidia; species Actinidia arguta. Next base: position 17,938,894 of record BRYE01000021.1, read on the forward strand.
GGATCTTATGGGCGAGAAAATCAGGAGACGGGAAAGACCACTTCATCGAAATGACCGAGTACACAAGCACCGCGATAAGTCCACTAACAAAAAATTTAAAAGACTTGGATGCTTGGATCGACGCCACCAATACCGGCATAATTGCCCCAGTTACTATAAACGCTTTGATCAGGCAAACTGAGCCTCCATTTATAGAGAGAGTAACGAAAGTCAGAGTTTCATCAAGATTTAAATTGCCATCTCAGCTAGGAATGTACAAAGGGAAGATGGATCCCATGGATCATCTGGACTTATACAAAAATTTGATGATGCTCTAGGGGTGTTCGGATAAGGTGATGTGCAAAGTTTTTTCAACAACCTTGAAGGGGCCGGTGAGACCATGGTTCAGGAAGTTGTCTTCCAGAACTATTGATTTGTTTGGTGACCTAAGTAGGCTTTTCGTCGTCAATTTTATGAGCTACAGGATCAGGCAGAAGAATGCCTCCCATCTTTTCACAGTCCACCAGAAAATGGGAAGAGCTTGAAAGATTATGTCAGGTGCTTTAATCAGGTTGTTTTGGAACTAGAAGATCCTAGTGACAAGGTGGTGATCATGGCGATGATGGAGGGTCTTCATTCAGGCCCACTATTCGATTCCCTCTTTAAATGCGTCCCTGAAACTTTGCCAGCGCTTTAGACTAAGACCGACAAATACATTGCAGCTGAGGAGTTGGTAGAGGCCAAGTATAGAAGGCGAGGATAGGATGATCACAAGAGAAAGGAACATGATACTCGACGAATGGACTATAAGGGCAAGTTGAAAAGTAAGAGGTTTGAGCGAGATTCTAAGAGAAGAATTAATGAACGATGTCCCCGCACTCCTCACCGACTTGACATGGTGTTGCCTCCTCTCAATGCCCCTATAGCCTAGGTGCTCATGGAGATTAAGAATGAAGATTATGTGAAGTGGCTTCGGAAGATCAAGACCAACCCCCTCCGGAGGAATAAGAATAAGTATTGTGAGTTCTACAAAGATCATGGACATAACACTGAGGATTGCTTCTAATTGAAGGAA
>BRYE01000021.1:17944947-17952447 GCA_030159115.1 Actinidia arguta var. hypoleuca
GGTCCCAATTATAATGACCCGTCTCTTAATTCTTAATGGCTAATGAATTAATTTTATGGTGTTAATTAAGTTGTAAGAAATATAAGTATTGTTATTTAAAAGTTTTAGGGTGAAAGTATAAATATCTGAACTAATGTGTAATATGACATATAATACAAGGAAAAAAAGTCTAATTTGGACAAAAATCTGGCTGAGTTCGGGGACACTCGTCACCCTATCCCTTGTTCGTATCCTATGTATGTACATATATGTATTTATATATGTCGCTTAAGAAAAGAGAGAGAGAGACGGACAGAGAATAGCAGAGAAGGGAAATCAAAATTTTGAAAGGTGGATTTGTAGCTAGCAAGTTTGGTTGTTGTGCTTGTGTTGATTATTTGGCAAATTTGGTTGTTGCTTATATTTTTGGTTGACTACTAATCTAACATGTTGGTATCTACCATTGGTGATAAAGAATGACCCTCCCACCGTCACTCTATGTGAGCCGTGATTGAGATAACGGTACTGTCATAACTCTTGAGTCGTGAGGTAAACGCTCCTCTAGCACATTTGGTAATAAAATTCTCTTTTGAAAAAAATATATTATACAGTTGAAATTATTCCCATGGTTGGAAAAAATTGGTTGAAAAGAAGTGGTTGAGATTATTTTTCCATGATTGAGAAAAATTAAAAAAATGGTTGGTTAATATTTTATTAAAAAAAACTGATTATTGAAAGAAAACTTTGATCCATAAAGTGATTTTTTGAAAAGATGGTAGAAAGATGGTTGAAATTCATATTGAATATTCTTTTGAAAAGTTTTATAAATTTTGTAAAAAAAGTTTGTTGTTTAAACGGTTGATCCATCTTAAATTGTTGCAAAGCATATTTCTTTACATTATGATGCTAAGTATACTCTCGTGTAACCTTTTTGATTGCAGATATTGGTTCGAGATAAAAGTCGGTCCACTACGTTACAATGTTGGGAGCTTTTGATATTTTTGAGTTGTAATATTTATCTTTGGTTGTGAGATGTTGAGATTTTTTTTGTGGAGTGATTGTAAGGGAATTTTTATATTCCTAGTTTATTTAGAGTGAGATTGAAATATTATTATGTGGGTTGGGCTATATTTTCAGTTCAATATAATTTTCTTATAATAGTTTGACATATTTTTATCTATGAGATAGTAGCAAGTTGTGGTTGATCACGTCACTCTGTGTGGATTTGAGTCCTACCAAAGTGGGTGTGACACCAATGGTTAGTCTATGGTCGTTCGCTCAACGGGGGATAAACGTGCTCAGACCTTTGTCTCAAGCTCCATTACAAAGAAAATTCTTAATTATCGCCATAGACTACTTCATGAACTGGGTAGAGGCGGAAGCTCTCGCCAAAAAATCACTGAAAGGAACACCAAGAATTTCGTTTAGAAAAACATCGTTTGTCGATTTGGGATTCTAAAGGTAATCATCTCCGACAATGCAAAGCAATTCGACAACGATGAATTCAAACTAATTTGTTCGGACCTCGCCATATCCAACCATTTCTCCTAGTTAGGTCATCCTCAAGCAAATGGTCAAGTAGAAATCACCAACAAGACAATCCTAAGGAATCTGAAGGCAAGGTTAGAGAAATCCAAAAGCGAATAGGCAGAAGACCTTCCAAGTGTACTGTGGGCCTGCCACACAATGAGCAGAATCCTATAGGCGAGATACCATACTCTCTGGTGTATGGGACATAGTCAGTCATACCAGTGGAAATAGGACTATCTAGCTTCAGGACATTGAATTTTGACAAGGAGAACAACAAAGCAAGACTAAGGCTGAATCTTGATCTTCTCTTCGAAAAGAGGGAGCAAGCCGAGGTGCGCCAAGGTGCCTACAAGCATCAAGTCGTCAAGTACTATAACAAGAGGATTAAGCACATGTCATTTCTGCCTAGCGACTTGGTCTTGAAAAAAGTCACTTTGTCCACAAATGAACTTAATACTGGAAAGCTCGGCCCGACATGGAAAGGTCCCTACAAAGTTGTCAAGATGTCCAGACCAGGAACTTATTGGCTGGAAGACATGAGTGAAAAGGCACTACCTCACCTCTGGAATGCTGAACACTTGAAGAAACACTACCAATAATTCTTCTGGTCGCCAATATGATGGAGGTCGCCTAAATAGTGTTAATGATTATTTGCCAAAATTCTATTGTGATCGTGATTGCCAATTTTCATGCAATTATGGTTCTTAATATAATCGTCAATTTATCCAACTCAATTTTGTTATCTTCGCCTAGTATTAAGGTCGCCAATTTCAAAATGGGATGTCACCAGTTTTACCAATTAATCAGATTAATTATGCCAATTTCAAAATGGGATGTCACCAGTTTCGCCATTTAATCACATTAATTCAACTTATTGTTGTCGCCAAAATCAAATGGTTATATTACCAATTTTATCTGTTGACATCGCTTCCATATTTTTTTTTACTCTCCAAAAAGATATAAAAATGATTGGGAGTTGCAAGTTATTCACCTACTTAACTCTCCTTTCATCACCAAACTCATTCGCCAAGGCATCTTACTCGCCAAATTGTTCTGATCGTCATGATTGAGTTTAATGCCTGCCTAGTTAAGGTAACTTAAAACCTATTATGTTCGCCTCAATTTTTTTCACCAAGGTTCATCTCGCCAGTTTCATTAGTAATGATATTGCCAATGGAAACAGAAATTGCTATTGAAGATAAATGTATATGAAGAAAAACATACATCTTATTAAGATCGGTTTTACATTGATCTTGCCCTAAAAAAAAAACATTAAGATGCCTACTGAGGAGGAGGGCTGTTGATCAACTCATCCTTATCCTCCTTTTCATTCTTCTCAACCATCTCAGGATCGATTTGGTTGTCTTGGATGTTGAGGTCAGGATGGAGAAGTCCGATCTGCTTCTTACACAAATCGAAATCCTTGCCGAAGTACCTAGAAGCTGCTTTTTCCATAGCCTCCTGGAAGTCATACGAGGTTTTGTACTCTTCAACTACTGACTCCTTGGCAAGTGGCTCCTTTTCCCTCATATCGGCCACCTCCTTCTAGAGCCTCTCTAGATCGGCGTCACATTCCTCCTTCATTCTACTAAGCTCTTCGGCGGCGCGCTGCTTCTCGGCCTCATGCACAGCTACCCTACTGATTGGACTACAAAATTATAGTCCAAGAGCCGCTAAATTATCCTAAGTTGACCCTAGATTAGTTTAATTATGTCTTTTTATTGTGATACATACTCAAACTCGTGTCTGAGTTCATTGCAGGTTAATGTTGATAAAAAGAAAGAAATTGGAGCCATAAAAGTACAACAGAGTGCGGGCACGTGTATCGAGAGCCATCATAAAAAATTATCTTAAAAAAAGTGTTCATTCATATTTCGGAATGGAATGAAAGATAAACCGTTGGAAAGATCTCACAAAATTATGCAAATTCATGTCTAACGAGCATCGCGAGATACGGATTCTAAGAGCTCCAAAATAGACTGAGAAGAAAAAAAAGAAGAAAAAGTCAAAGATGGCTCAAAATATATATCTTTTGAACGACAAAAAATAAAGAATTTGAGGAGTTCGAATGATGGCTTGAAAAATGGAAGAAAATAAGATTTTTGTCTTAGAGTTCGAACCTTCTGTGCAGCGTTCGAAGATACCGAAAGTTGGAAAATGGGATTTTGTCTTAGGGTTCGAACCCTTTGTTCAGCGTTCGAACTCACAGAAGACTAAGAATCTGCCACAGGCTTTAGAGTTCGAACTCCAAAAATAGGCATAAACTAGCGTTCCAACGCTAAGAAGAAAAATCTAGAAATTGCTCTTTGCGTTCGAACTCTAAAAATACAAAGGAATCAGCGTTCGAACTCTAGAAGATTTTGCTGAGAAACTTCTCCCGGTATTTTGGTCATAACTTTTTATTTCGATATCCGATGGATCTAATTTTTGATGTGTTGGAAAGAAGACTTCAATATCTACAACTTTACCTCTAATAAGTATTGTCCAAATCGATCTCTAAAGTGGTCAAAATCGAGTTAGAATAGACGGATAAAAGTTTTATCTTAGGGTTCGAACTCTGGTCGACAAGGCATGTTGAGGGTTCAAACTCTATGAAGAAAAATCTAGCAGTTGCACTTGGAGTTCGAACTCTAAGAAGAAAACTGGGCAGGAATCATAATCCCGCTAGGACTCAAATTGTGTAGCCTATATATACTTCCTTACGGTTTTGTGAATAAGATACATTATTTTTTAGGGTTTTTTTATAGCCTCCTAGTTTAGTTTTTTATAGTTTTTAATAATTTTATAATTAATTACATTCGATTTATGTTCATCAATTAAATTTACGATTTTCATTCAATTACGCGCGTTGTTCTATAATTTTTTTAGCATAATTTACATTCTTTAATTTTTAATCGTTCATATCAGTATTCATATTTCAGAATATTTTTCATATTTAGTTATTTATTTTCCATAGCCATGCTTGGCTAATTTTTCCAACTCGGGATCGATTGTGAAGATCGATTGGGGATCGAGGATGAACAATGGAGGTAAAATATTATTCACTGTTAAATCTTTCTGATTTTTATTCTACTTCTTCTTTGTTCTAAATACTTTCAAAAACTTGGGCGTCCTATTATGTTCGGTAACACATATGCATGAATTGTTGATTCAGTATATACGCTGTCTTGTAACATTTATGCGTGCGTTGGGTTCAGTATATGTGTTGCGCGAATCGATGATGCACGACCATGATTAAAATAATCAGATTTATTTTAAAAATTGAAATTTGTAAGAACAAGTATTTTTAAATCTATATCTTCCGAATCCGAGACTCACGACGTAGTCGAAGGATTTGAGTTATACGAAGCCTCCATTGGAATTCTAAGAAACTCGATTAGTTGGATCAATTGATTCTGAGTCGTTTTAATATAGATTTTTAAATCAGTTTTTTTTGCTTTCATAATTTAGATTTAGTTTAATCAATCAACCCAAATATACGATTTTTATTTTTCTATTTTTGAAGTATTGGCTAGAATTACGTTAGGATTGCATCGTAGTGTTTTTAGTTATTTTGCGTTCACCTTGGCACTACTCCTCGTGGGATCGATATTCGTACTTCAAGTTTATTACTACTTCGCGACCCGTACACTTGCGGTAATGAATTCACATCTAGAGCGAAGACACCTACCTTCAGACTCTTTGGCCACATCTGAGAACCGATCATCTCGTCCTGAATGGATCTGACATTAGCTTGTTGGGTCATCACCTCCTTTTGCATCTTTCTACTGCGGCCAGCAATAGAGAATCCAAGCACCACTACTTGAAAAAACAAAACTTATCAAAGAACTGGAATTTCAAAAAGTATGAGCTCAATTGAAAGACAAGTAATTACCTGGATAATAGAATGAAAGAACCTCGTGATCGCCCAATTGAGGTCCAATTTCTCCACCTCCTCTTGGTCAGCAGGCAAAATGAGCCCTTGAAAGAGCTTTTCCACCACGCTGGGGTTCTCCATGATAGAGGCATTGGGCCCGAAGATAGCCCCAGGATTGGTTGAGGTCCCCTCCCCTGGGGCTACAGCAAGTATCGTCGCCTTGGTTGTCGTTCGGCTTGATGTCGCCTTGGACTTGGCCAGGTCCTTGGCAGCTAGCCCCTTTTCCTTGTCCTAAGGCGGTGGCATGGGTACCTTATTCTTGGCGTATGCCGCCTATATGTCCTTCTTCGAGGGCGAGATGTCAGGCGTTTCATTACGGGGACATTTCTTCCTAATAACGACGTCCTTTGTCTCTGAGGTTGCTCCCTTGGGATCGTCCCTTCCCTTCACCATTTGGGCGAGCTTTTTCATACCAATCTTCCTCAACATAGCTACAAAAGGAAATCAAAGTCAGTTAATAGAGGAGATAAAATACTTAAAGAGTAAGGCAGGCATCACCATTTGATTTGAGTTCGAGGGGCAGCCATGGAACTGACTAGGCCTTTGAGCTCGAGTTTGAGCTCGAGCTACCTGGTTCCAAACCAAGGAAAGGTTGTTGGATTTTCCCCCTAGGAGTTTTAATAGTGTCAGATCGGAAATGGGAGGTAAAATTTCTCTTATCCTACTCCTGATGGTCCTTATGTACTCCACCGAGTCATCTTGGGAATGGTTACCTCGGGGGTGATCACCTCAGAAAAAGCTAGACTCACCCTCATTGGTCGAAACGTTAGATGCGTCGCCTATAGATATTTCCTCGGCATTATCCTCGCCGCTGGACTCCATCTTTCCGGAGTCAAGATCGAAGCTTTGGAGGAAAGATTTCGAGCGAATGACGCCTTTAATTGGGTAAAATTGTCCTTGCTCTAGCATGCCCAAGATTTGGTTGAGCCTTTGTTCCTCGACCTCGGCCAAGACTGGCGACACGTTGCAGCACTTATCTAAAAATGGTGAGCACACTGCTAGAGAAGAGGAGCTAAACTTGATAATTGAAGAACAAAGATTAACCTGGGGTGCTTCATGACCTGGGGACCCTTAGAACTCCAAGATCCCATGATAGTCCATGGGCGTACTCCTAGTTATCTCCTGAGATGAAGAATAATTTCTTCTTCCATCCCTTGACATTGCTGGGTACTCCCCGAGTAGGGTTCGCTTCAGTCTCGCCTTGAAGTAAAGTCAACCAGAGTCTGGCTTCGGGTTATTGAAGAGGCTGAACAAATTCCTAAATTTATTTAGGGAGATGGCGAATTTATGAAATCGCCACAACACCACCGTGCTGACAACACTTTGTCACGCATTGGGGCTAGCTTGGCGGGACAAATGTTATAGTATGCCAGTATCCTTCTAATTATGGGTTGGTTGGGAAGACGCAAGCCAACTTGAAAGGAGGCCTCATAAAAGGCCACCTCGCCTGAGTGAGTAAACACTATGGTCCCATCCACCTTAGGGAGCCTTATTTGGATCCCAACCGGGATGGAGTATGACTCCCGAAGGCAATCCAGCTAGCCCTGAGTCATGATGTTAGTCTCCGTCTCAGGCAGAGGTAGGGTATCTATTGAGGGACTTCCCTCATTGTCAGAAGAATCCCTTCTAAGAGAGGAAGGGTATTGGGTGACCTCGGTCGTCATATAGGACCGTTCTCCTAGATGGTCTTAGATCTAAGATGGGAGAGTATTTTCTAAGTTTCCTACCTCTACGCTGCAGGACATAAACTAGGGGTTCAAACTAAGATCAATTGATTGGAACTTACTAAATGATTTAAACAAGGGCGAGGGAATAAGGGCGAGGTGAGTTGAAATCACGTCGGAGCAAGAGCAACAGTTTTAGAGCGAAGACAACAAAAGAGTATGCGTTATGGGGGAGCCCTTTATTTATAGCGAGAGCCAAGGGCCAAGCTCTGTTTGCTTCAACAGACACGTAACGCTTTGTATACCAAGGTCAGAACCGTCATTCGCAGGCGAAAGCTCACACAATCATCAATGCGCTCCTCCACGTGTCACCCTTTAAAAGCATGCCATCATTACGTGCTTACGTCATCT
>BRYE01000021.1:17959947-17972447 GCA_030159115.1 Actinidia arguta var. hypoleuca
ATCCCTCCATTATTGCCATAATCACCATCTTATCACTAGGGGTTTCTACTTCTAGAACAACATAGTTAAATTGCTTGACATAGTCTTTCAAGCTCTCCCCATCTTTCTGGCGGACTGTGAAGAGGTGAGAGGCATTCTTTTACCTGATTTTGCAGCTCATGAAATTGGTGACAAAGAGCTTACTCAAATCACCAAATAAGTCAATGGTTCTAGGAGCCAACTTTTTGAACCATGACCTCATTGACCCCTTCAAAGTAGTTGAAAAAGCCTTACACATCACCTTATGAGTACCCCTATAGCATCATCAAATTCTTGTACAAGTCCAGGTGGTCCATAGGATTTGTCTTCCCTTCATATACTCCGAGCTGAGATAGCAGCTTGAATCTAGACGAGCCCTTGACCTTTATCACTTTTTTCGTGAACGGAGGCTTGTTTTTCCTTATCAAGGTATCCACAGTAACGGGAGCTTTCACGCTTGTATTGATGGCGTCGATCCGAGCATCTAAGTCTTTAATTTTCTAGGTAGTGGACTTATTTCGGCGCCTGTGAGCTAGGTCATCCCAGCGAGGTGACCTTTCTCATCTCCTGATTGAATGTCCTTGACCAACACTATGGCGATTCTGTGAGTCCTGGTCGCCCGATCTATGAGAATGGCGAGATCGATCAAAATCTTCTAGAACAAGTGCAGTGGGAGAAGGTAGATTGTTTGTGGCGAGGTTCTGTATCAGGTGGGCATTATCTCATTCATAATCCTAATCTACTCGGTAATCCCATGCATCTCACAATGGAGACCCTCAAGATCTGGAACTTGGCTATTGCTTGCCAAAGGGCTGCTAGCACTTAGTTTAGGTACCAAACGACTACGCAGGTGCATAGAATGCTGAGAACTGTCGTTCTCATAGACGGCGCCAAACTATTGTGTTAGAAAATTGGGGCGAGCAATCAACAATCAGAATTGCTCCTTTTATCTCGATTTTGGACATCGACAACAACTCGGGCGACCTACGCAGAATATGAACAAACATGATCGGCCGGGATGAGGCCGCTCAAAATTCTTCCGGCGTGAAGATCAAACCAAGACGAATATAAGCTGAGCAAAATATAATAGCAGAGCTTTATGAAAATATATGGCGGTTAAATATTTACTATTGAGCATACCCTTTCGTAATGGGAGAGCGACCTTTATATAGGTGGAGACTGGAGATTCGTGTGAGGATAATCAGGAGAGATTTTCGGACAGCCATATTTGGGAAGTATATTCCTAAGATACTGGAGAAATAATAGGAGAATACTATATGGAGAGCAGCCCGCAATCAAAAGAGCCGTGATGGATACTGTTTTTCTGTAAAGGCGGAATCCTCGCGGAGATGGACTCTGACCAAGCGGAAGCGTGACCAAGAAGGACTCTTGAGTAGGTAGAGTCCTTGTGGAGATAAAGCCCTCTTCGAGATGGTCTCTAGTCTGGTGACGTAAACGACCTCGCCTATTGGCGTGATCTTCCTAGTGACGTGTCTGACTTAGAATATCAGTAGGCTGGTTTTTTTCCCACATTAATAATAATGTAAAAAATCAAGCTTATCAAAAATAGATCAATGGTTGATCAATATCAATTTATATCAAGATAAATTGGTGTAATCATGTACTCCACACTCTTTATTAAGGTATAAAATAATATAATTTTTTTATTGATATTTATGACGAAATCTACATATAAACATTTTAAATCATCAAAATAAGTTAAACAAGACCTAAAATAGTTAGACTGTACAGTGCAGTCTAATCAATCTAACTCGAGAGAAGCTGGGCCCTTTTATTTTTTGTCCATAAGTGTACAAGTTTAATGCTAACTTGTTTTCTAATACCGTTCTAAAGTTAAAAAAGAAAACTTATGAAGTCAATTAGAGTTGGGCTCATAAATCATTTTGGTAACTTGATATTCAATTTAATAGACTGGTTAATTGGTGGACTAATCTAATTGTTCACAAGTGGAGTCAGTCCACTTAAAACCGAGACAAAAGCTTGCGTGGACAAACCAAATACAGAATTTAATAATATGCGTGTGAATTTGAATCTCAAATCAAAGGTTTCATAATGCTCCTAATACTAATCTCTAACGAGTTTTTAATAGTAGTGACATGCTTCCAAATGTGTTGTTAGGTGGAGGTGGAGGTGGAGGTGGAGGTAAAAGATGAAAAAGAGTGTGACATGTGGGTCACGTGGGGACATTATTATTGCACTCCACGCGAATTTTATTCTAACAAATCCGCATCTATCCAACAGCTCTCACTCTGCATGCATTGTGTTTCGCGTGGTGATGCGAAGCAAAAAAGCTCATATAGCCCATGACCCGTCCAAATCCCACAAAAAGTCCGAGCCTGCCCAAATATTATGTCTGGGCTTGGCTTAAGTGTTTGAACCCAACACCTGAATCCAAATGGGAGCCTGGCCTAAACTTGCCCACCGCTGCGCCTGCCCTCCAGCTCGAAAGAGCAACCCATCCTTCAAAAAGAAAAGGTCCGATTTAAGCCGCCCACCTAGCTATATGCCCATCCACCCATGGGCTTTGTTGGAGTGGGCCGCGGGATTTTGGTCGGCCGATATAAGGTGGAAATCCAATGGGATTAGGCTGAGCCCGTCTAACCCGACTCATTTTGGAGTCGGCCTATGTATTTCAACTCGAATCCCCGCTCAAAAGCCTGCCTAACCCGATTCATTTCAGACTCGGACTTGTCCTTTCTCTTTCTTAATTAATGTGACAATTTGACTTTAACTTCTATTTTTAAATAATTTTATATTACTAAAAAGCAATTTTTAAGAAGTTAAAAAAAATAGTTTCATCTCTGGACTTCTACTTCTTAAAAACATGAGTTCTCTAAAATTAACAAATAAATTGGTAAAATTCTTACTTGAAAAATTCACGTAAAAATATTATTGTCTTTATAGAAATTTTTCACAAATTACATGAAATTTTAAAAAAATTTGGACTCCTATTATCAAGAAAAACCAGAACAATATAAAATTTTGATAAAATAATTAAAAAAATTCATTGAAAAATAAAAAAACTCATCTAAAATAGTTATGTAAAGCAAAAAAAAATCTCAAGCGGAACAGGGGCTAACATTTTGATTTTTTTTCTCTCATTTGAAAACTGCTCATTGAGTTGTGGTTAGCGTGTCTTTTTTATTTTTACTGAGAAAATGATATACATAATCGAGGGTGTGGATCTTCTCTAGGATCTCCAAGCTGAATACAGGCCGCTTGATCAGCCTTAAGTAGGTGAACAGTTGGATCCACTCATCCCTCCATCATCTTCTCTGTTTTTTATGCAAATCTGTTCTTGGTACTTATCTAGTCCATATAGCATGTTGACATATCATCTTAATTCTTATTTCAAAGTCTGGATAGTACAATACAAGAGGTCTCAATCGAGGTTTACATTTTTATTTATATAGTTATAAAAATGAGGGATTTTAAGGAAAAGAAAAAAGTTTTATGTTGGTACAAGTTGAACATTAATTAATTGGATACAGTTTCTTTGCAGTCATTTTTAAATTGTCGAGATTCAATTTAAGCATTTGGGTCTTATTTTGATGATCTAAATCGTTCATATTATAAAATTTATTACGATAATCAGTATTTTAAAACAATATGTTGATTGAATACAAATCAATATTCGTTTAAAATGAGTATAACACACAATATTTTACTTATTTATCTTGATATACATTGATGTTGATCAATGATTGATTTGTATCCAATCAACGTTATATTTTTAAGAATTGATTTTTTTACGACGAGATCTACAATGTGAATGATTTAAATCTACAATGTGAATGAGTTAGTAAATCATGACTAATCTAATTTATCTAACCTAGTTACTTAAATAGAGCTTGTGAAGTAATTAAAGTTTAAAAAGTTAAAGCTTTCTCTCTCTCTCTCTGCATCCATCATCAGAGTTAAAGTTTAACTTAACTGTAATTTGTTTATATTTTGTAGACTGTGTGTTTGAAGCATGTCAATGTTTATCTTAGTATTTAGTTGGATTGACAATTTGGTAATATTTGGATGATATGTAAATTTTGAATTAAAATTATACTTACACATGTTGGAATCGTGAAAGAATCGAATCGGTTTGGTTCTAGTTTCAAATTTGGTGGAACCGATATCTAATTTTGTATTGAATCGGACCATGTGCATCCTTACTTACGGGAAAAAGGTTATTATCAAGTCAGTGGCTTGAAAATTTTATTTTCCATGTCACGTAATCTAGGACAAAAAGACCATATTACCCCCTATGCACTACTTTTGTTGATTTTAAATATTTTAGAAAAATGTACCACTAAATAATTTTTATTGTTCAAGATGCATTCAATTTTTTCTTTTTACTAAACCTAAAAAGAGAAAAGAAACCAACTGAAATTAAGTGTAGTGCCTGCCAAGTGCCAATGGTCTGTTAGGTTCGAGGCCCATTAGAAACGTTTGCTATGGATTTGATAGGGATATCAGCTTGTGGGCTTATAGCCTGGCCCTAATAAAACGGACCGGGCTTATGAGCTCTTCAAAAAATAATAAAAAAGTGTCACCTATCGTCACTCTAAGCAGTAATTCATCATGACCCCCCGTTAATTTTGACCTTTTCTTCTTTAATTTAAATAATACTTTAAATGATGACAGATTTTACCACGATGCAAATTACTGTTTCAAAATTATTTTTTAGCTCTTTCGGTTTTAGAGTTATTTTTTCAGTCTTTAGGGATTTTTTTTAATTGTTTGATCGAAATTTTATAATTTTTCGATTTCCCTTGACGACAGAAATCCAAAAATATAAAAGTATTTACCTAATTTAAAAAAAAAATCACTGACAAACAAATCATTTTTGAATTTAGATTCCTCTCATATAGGGGAATCGAAAGTATATACTTTGATCACACAATGAGAAAAACTCACTAAGGGTCTATTTGGGGAGGAAAAATAAAATAAAAAATAAAAAAGTTAGACTATTCAACTTTAATGGGACGGCTTTTGAAAATGGGCTGACCCAATAAACTCAGTTGGTTTTTGATTGTGGACATGATTGGACCGACTCAATAAATTCAAGGTGGTGGTTTATTTTTGGATTTGATCAATAATGGGCCTGGGCTTTCCATAAGAGTCAAATTAAAAACTTAAAAAAACATTGGTTTGGGGAAATTAATTCAAGGAGTTCTTGTTGAATTTGATTAATAGTGGGCTTGGGACTGATGATGTATGCAAATTGAATATGTAAGGCCCGTTTGGCCTAGATTGTAACTGTGTTTTTGCTAAAAGTTTAGTTTTTCGATTAAATAATAATTTTTGAAGAAATAATTTTAAAAATGGAAAAAAAATAAGATTTCTCATAAATTTTCATTCAAATGTCTCATGCACATCTATTATTTAAAAAATCAACTAAATCTCCTGATATTTTAAAATATTCATTAATTCGCCCCTCGACATCAACATTTTGAAGGAAACATTGGTCATTCCTTCTTAATCGCCAAGACATTATAGATTTATTAATCGATTTGATGAGAAATTCTAGTAACTTATAGCATTCGAATCCTAATTTTCCTAATTTGATGGTAATTAGAGAGAGAAAACTCCTCATTGGAAGCCTTAATACCTTTTTGCCTTTTTATTTTTCATCGGCCTGGTATATATCCAGCTCACACGTACGGAATGAGAATAATTTTTCCTTTAAAACATTGACGTGGACTGGTTAATCTAGAAAATCTATCACGTAGGTGACTTCCGTCATTAATTTGATAGTAGTTAACATCGGATGTCAAATTAATGAATATTTAAAAAAATTAAGAGTTTAATTAAAGTTTTTCAAAGAACAAGTGTTTACGAGATATTTGGGTAAAAATTTAGGTGGAATTATAATTTTTTCCCTCTTTAAATTATCGTTACAAGTTTTATAAAAAGTTTCCTTTTAAAAGTTTTCTTCCAATCAAGTAAAAATAGTAAATATTTTAAGAGTTTCAAATTATCTAAAAAACTTGCAAATATCTTTAAAAAAAATGTTTTTTTTAACGCAAATAATTTAAAAAAATTAAATAAGTGATTATTTTAATTTTTTTTCCAAACACAATTATTCAAATTATTTTTAATATATAGTCTAAAAAAGTTTTATAAGTTCTAAAAAACTGCCCATTCTCCAACAACATGGCTTGTTCCATTTTTGGTTTGGAAGATAAATATTTAATTGTTTCTATTATTGGTCGTCCGAGGACAGTTTCCTAATTAATGAAACAACAATTATGCTGTTATTTTTATTTTTCCAAATAAATGCAAAACAAAGAGGTCTGAAGAGAGAGAATGTGGAGACCCATGCTCCAGCCACGCCGGGTGGACCTAGCAAAACTTATATTTGTGATCCTTTTCGTTTATTTATAATAAAATATGAATGCAACCGACAAATTTATAAAAACAGAAAAAAGGGTAAATCTGGCTGTTATTAGGATGCCGATGGCGATGGTGAAAGGCACCCACTGATTTAAATGTCAAGGGTATATTTGTCATTTTCCTTATCGGCTAGTTTAGCTCGCGTTGTTTGAATGAAAAGAATATTTACTCCCTCCGTATCGTATTGTTGGTACAATTTGAGTGTAGGAGAGAAAAAAAATCAATAGAATTGCAAAACCGATTGATTGTTCGTGGTTTGTGATCAGGTACAAGTAGGGGTGTCCAAAATACCTATCGGATCCGAAAACCGACTAGAACCGACCTCATTAGTTCGGGTTGGTTCGGGTCTACCATCTACTCGGTTCGATTTTGGGTCTAAAAATAAAATACCCGTCCGGTTCGGGTCGGTTCTCGGGTCTATAATTTTTTTACCCTGAACCGACCCGAGGAGAACCGAATATGGAACCGATATATAGATCCAAGAATATATTAATACGATTCTCGGAATGGATCGGTTTGTATTATTTTAGATTATATTGGATGTTAATTTGTATTGTTTTAAAAAATATATAATTGTGTAGGAGTTATTTGTATTTTTTAGTGTTCACCAAAAGTTAAAATGAACTGGGTAAACCCGATCCGATCCGAAATAATCCGACTTTGAAAGAATCGAAGAACCGAACCGTTCGGTTCTCTCGAATACTCTGGTCGGTTCTGGATCTAAAAATTTAGAACCATGAATAATCGGGTCGGTTCTAGATCTGACTCAACCCCGACTCAATCCGACTCATACCCACCCCTAAGTACAAGTAGTTTGTGTGATTAGTGCAAGTGAAATTTGTTAATAAAACTTGTATACGTTTCACGTGTTTCATTTGTACCCTACACTTATTTTTTTACACTATTCACACAAATCACTTGCATTTGGTCACATAAAAAGTTACACAAGACAAGTTTATATTGGGGTCAAAAAGTTTTAAAATATTATTAAATAAGAAAACGAATTCAAAAATCAAAACTGTTAATTTTTTTTTAAAAAAATAAGACTAGATCAAGTTCGGACCAAATCAAACTACTTAGTTAGGCTAGTTTGGACTAGTCTTCTTATAGATTTTTTATCTGCTTTTATTTTTATTTGATTTTTGTTTTTAATAAACTTTTTAATTTTTTTGATAACGATTTAATACTTTTTTGTTTCTTTTGGCGAGAAAAATCCAAAAAAATAAAAAGTAACTTATTTGTTGAATAGAATAGTTTATTTTTGTCTTTAATAAATATTTTTTCTAAACTAGATTAAAAAAATTATTTTTCAAAATTCTCATGAGAAGAGAGGATTTAGGAAATTGTAAAATTTTGATCAAAACATGATAAAGTTCATTAAATACAAAAAACTCAAAAAATAAAGTAGTTATAAGCCTAAAAAAAACTAAGCCAAACGGGGACTTAGCAAAACATGTGAAATCATTTTTCTTGCACCGGATATATATGGAAATATTTTTCTATTGAAGTGTTTTACTCTGGAAAACATATTTTTTACAAAGTAAAAGTGAGGAAAAAGTTTTTTATTATTTTTAATAATATATATATTGAATTTTCATTCAAAAAAATTAAAAATATATACTATCTCTGAAAATGGTTTTAAAGATTTATTATTAAAAATATTTCCTATTTAATTATTAAGGTTGTTTCATTTTAAAAAAAATAATAATTATAATTTCTTATACAGAAAAATAAAATTAGTCGTACTACTTTTAGTGAGAGAGAGAGAGAGGAGAGAGAGGGAGAGTGGTGATGGTTAAATGAGACGTGTCAAGTTGAAGGAGGAGTGAGTCAATGAGAGGCAGAGGGGTATCAGGGTCTTCTTACTTCTTCGATTCCATGCAACTGAAATTATAATTCCCATCTCTCTGAATTGATATTAACACCCCTACATACCATTGTTATGATATTAACGCAAAACAATATGACATGCATATTTAAATTATTTAATAATTTAGAGAATCAAGAAAAAATAGATTTGAGTTGTTTAAACTCAAAGGCCTATACTATTTTTCCATGTAATAGGAGAATTTGTAATGTGACGGGAGAAATTGGTATAAGAAATCGTGGATAAATTTTTTGATAATAGAATTTGTGGACAACCAATGAGGGACGATCGTAATAAAATTTACGAATCATTTTCAGATGTAATTGAAGACAAATAAGGAAGATTTTGGAAAATTCTACCTAGTAAACGGGCCAATTATTCGGGACATTCCGTCATTGTCGTGATCCTTCACTTCCATTGCATCGATGTGGATTGCCCACACCAAATTTCTAATTTTTAAAATTGACTACGTAAATTTCAAATATAATTTATCTTGTATGATTTGGGTATTAAAATCAAGGGTGAAATACATTGACCATCCCTGAGGTTCCTAGCTAATACTCAAAGCACCCATGACGTTTGAGAAATGATAGTAACCTCCTTTGAGATTTGAAACTTGTAACGATTTTTTTCTATTTTACACTAACCATCCTTGAAATTCCGGGTAAATACACAAAACACTCCTGACATTAATCGTTCGTTAGCAAGATTGATTGTACATCCATGACGTCAGCTGAAATATCATATATACATTTCTTTTTGACAAAATTGTTATAAACTTCATAAGGATGTTGATTGAATAACCAAAAGATAATAGTATTTTACACATAAAGACATTTAATTTAAGCACATGAATAATACGTGATCGATTCTCATCACTATTTCAAACAGATTAATAACAAAAATGATATAAATGACACAATTAAATAGTTAATGGGTCAATGTGATTCACTTTTTGTCATTCAATCAACATCTTTGTGGGGTATATCATAATTTTTTCAAAAAGAATGACATATATAGTATTTCAACCATTATTTAACTGACGGCATAGATGGACAATCAATCTTACTAACGAACGATTGACGTCAAGAGTGATTTGTGTATTAATCTGAAATCTCAGGAGGGATTAGTGTAAAATAGAAGGAATCTGTTACAATTTTTAAACTTTTCGGGAGGTCACTGTTATTTTTCAAACATCAAGAGTGCTTTATGAATTAACCCAAAACTTCAAGGGTGATCAATGTGTTTCACCCTAAAATCAAATGAATGGATCATGGGATGGTTTTTAAGGAACCCACACTATTGACACCAACTTCTCAAGTCACACGCAATACGTAGCGAAATACGTGTGGACTTGGTGTTTGACTATTGCATGAGCATGTGGTTTGGATCTTGAGGGGCTTTCGATGTGGTCCCACGAAAAAAAATTTAAATGAGTTTTAATTTTATAAGGTTAATTAAGAAGAGGTATCTGAGGAAGTATGTTTCAGATCGTCCACCTCCCAGCTCACTAGAAAGGAGATATGGCAACAACAGACCAACCACGGGGGACATACAGGTGATCCATGGAGGGTTTGGATCAGGAGGATGTTTGAGCTCGTCTCGAAAAAGGCACGCTAAGAGCGCTAGTGGGCGAGCAGAGGAAGAAGTCTATAATCTTTCCTCGCTTGTAGCTGGAGCTCACTTGCCTATAACCTTTTCCAATGACGATTTGAGGGGCTTGCACCTCCCTCATGACGATGCCTTGGTCATTTCAGCTGTCATAGCCAATTTCAACGTGTAGAGGATACTAGTTGACAACGGAAGTTCGGCAGACATCTTGTTCATTTCTGCATTTGACAAGATGAAAATTGGGTTAGAAAAGCTGCATCCATTTCACACTCCTCTAGTCAGATTTGGAGGAAATATAACGCACCCCCTTAGATGAATCAAGTTGCCAGTGACCTTGGGAACAGAGCCCCACCAGATCACTGTATGGCAATATTTCATTTTTATGGATTGCTCTTCGCCCTATAATGGGATCCTAGGTCACCAAACTCTAAGAGGAATAGGGGAAATCACCTTAACCTATCACCTAAAGATAAAATTTCCCACTTCAACTGGGATAGGTGAGGTTAAGGGTGATCAGAAAGTGGTCAAACAATGTTTTATCTCTACCATGAAGATTGAATCTCCCCCTAACCAAGTTGCCAATAAAAATTATAGATCGCCGACACCGAGATTGAGGCGTTGAGAAACGAGATGGAAGAGATTACCCTAGTGGACCCCAAAAAGTTGGAGAACACCAAGCCGTTAGAAGAAGTTACTCCAGTTTCTATTCATCCAGACCATCTAGATCGGCACTTTATGATTGGTATAAGGTTAATTAAAGAATTATGTGGTGCTATGGTAGAATTTTTGAAGCCTTTCTCCAACTCGCCTTAAGGCGAGGTCGCCTATGTTGCCAGACCAGAAACCATCTCCAGAAGGGCTCTATCTCCACAAGAAGTCCGCCTACTTAAGAGTCCTTCTTGGTCACTCCTCTGCCTGATCAGGAGTCCGCATCCACAAGGATTCTACCTCTACAAGAAAACTCTCTCCATCACAACTCCTATAATTGCGGATTGCTCTTCACATGGTAATCTCTTATTAACACTTCGGTAACTCAGGGATATACTTCTCAAACATAGTTATCTGAAGATCTCGCCTAAATATCCTCACACGGATCTCCATCCTACACCTATATAAAGGCCGCTACCCCATCTTATTGAGGTAAAATAATTTAGCCCTAAAATACATGCATATATAGTTTTTTCTTTACATTACTTTTCTTGTGTTCGCCTTTGTCTGATTCGCACACCAGAGGAGTTTTGAGCTGCCTCGCCTCGGCTGGTCATGTTTGTTTGTCTACGCAGGTCGCCTGAGTTGTCGCCAGGTCCAATACCGAGGTCAAAAGCAATATTGATTATTGGTTGCTTGCCCCAGTTTTCTACCACAACAACATTCATATACCACTAAATCATGAGAAGCACCAGAGTGCTTCCATTTCCATAACCAAAGTTGCTTATTTGGATCAGAGATTGGTCTTGATGAGAAACGCACATGCACAATTCCATGGCAAACAATAAAAGTGAAGGAATCGAACCAGTATATGAAATTGGTGTTAACAACTAATTGACCTAATTCCTGCGATATCGCTGAGAGGAAGCACGACCAGACTTCTCTTATTTTTATAGTTGCCTCTAGAGTATATGGCTGGGGGGAGGAGGGAGGAGGGGCTGCGAGAGAGTTCGCTTCAAGGATCCGCTTGTACGCTCAAGTAAGGCCCAATCCATTTGAAAATAAATCGCATTGGTCCGCATCCAAGAATCCATATCGTCTTGGCCCAATACACACTGTTTGAAACTCATATTCACTTAAAAACTTAAGCTTTGTAAGTTGTGAGTCCATCCAATATATATTAAAAGCCAACTCTTTTTTTAATTATCCAATGTGAGACTTATTATTTACACATGTCCTCAACAATCTCTCTCTCATGTGTGAACGGTGCATTGGCCTCTCCATCGAAAGTCACCTTGATCTTTTTTTTGCTTCATCGAGAGTCTCTTGCAAGCCTACAATATCGGGGTGTTATCGCCCATATATCACTAACCATCAACTTTGACAATGCTCAATGGTGGTTGTGGGAGGCGGCGGTGCTACTGTTGGTGGTGGTGAAGAGAGATGACAAATTAACAATGGGATAGAATGATAATATAAAATAGTTTTATTTTTATGGGGCTAGAGAGGAGTTTGGGTTCCAATAGAATCACTCAAAAAAGTGAGTGAAATTCACTAAGAGATCGAAAGGAAAAGCAACAAATTCACTTAGTAGACATGGATGTGAGACGTGCACATTTAGGCATGTAAAGAAAAAAGTCCGGCCTGGCCCAAAATAATTCGAGCTCGGGCAGGCCTTCCTAAAATCCAATGGCTTCCACCAAAATTCAGTCCGAGTTGGGCATTTCAAATTCAAAAATTCCAAGGCCCAAAGTTAGACGGGCTTTGAGCTCAGGCTCAAGCTTGACCAGCAGGTTTTGGCTCAGTTTTACTTTTTTGAAAAATGGTGTAGGGTTTTAAGGGGCACAATTGCAGGATTTTGGTGGCTTAGGGTTCTAGGAAATTTCCTAATAGTACAATGGTGTGGTATGGGTGTGTGATTGTGGTTGTGAGGGACTGTTTTGGTTAC
>BRYE01000021.1:17977447-17984947 GCA_030159115.1 Actinidia arguta var. hypoleuca
TAAGGAAAAGAAAGTAATAAAAGTGTAACACGATAAGAAAGTAATAAAAGTATAATAATATAAGGAGTGACAATTCTGGTAATTAGTAATTATTTTACGATTTTATAAAAGTTCTCCGTGACAAACTTTCTTGTGGGGGATTGTGTGAACAAAATTTTAACCAACTTTTTCTTATATCTTAACCTAAATAAAGTCATTTTCAACCACTTTTATCATACGTCAATGAAATAAGAACATGTGCACACCCTAAATTTTATAGGTAAAAGTTAATATAAGAACGTTTTTTTATCGACTCTGGCCCTCAAGTCAAAATTTTGGTTCCACCTTGTAATATAGAGATACAAATAACTATGTTTATAAATATTCCACGCATCTAGCTATTTTAGAGTTTTTTTAAAAAAATTGAAAATTGAAAATTGAAAATAGAAATGTTACCAAACAAGGCATTGGTACTATTTCATATCTGAAAAACAAGAATGGAGATTGGCTTCTTTAGCTTGTAACCACACAAGTGACAAGTCCAAAAGCTATAATTGTGGTTGTGAAGGAGAAGAAAAGGAAAGAAAATGAAACTGTGAAGGAGGTTGGTGTTCTTTAGCTTGTAACCATAGAATTCTAAAAACTCCAATTGAGATTGTAAAGGAGAATAAAAATAAAGATAAAAGAAAGGAAAAGGGAATTAAAAACTTGGTTTGCTTGTTAAATGGAAAATTAGTTCTTTTTTAGGCTATATTTGGATTAAGAATTTATATATGAATAGATTTAATGTGAGAAAAAAAAGATTAAATCTGAATTGTTAAATATGTTAACCATTTTATTTCTTCTTCATTTTTATCCACCAAATCCATAATCTAAACCTAGTCTTACGTTGTACTTGGATCAAGGACATAGTTAGGGAAATGAAAATAGAGATGGAAAAGTTAGTTGATCTAGCCATTCGGGATCATTAGATCATCTTTTTTTTTTTTTTCCATATCTCTCACTAAATTCTTAATCCAAACATAACCTCAATGTTTTATCAAGAACACCAAACTAGGAAACAAAAACTAAGAACTGAAAACAACAATATGGTGTTTCCTAAAGATTTGTTCTTTTTAACAAAACCTACCTTTGTGATATAAAATTGACAAGGAAAAAGTTAGTGATTGAGACACTTCCTTATCAACTGCGATTGTTTTGATTCGAATCTTATCGTGCTGCAAGTGCAACTTTCCCTCCCTCCAATCCCCTCCAATCCATTGGCATAAAAAAAAAAAGAGAACTTTTACACTGGCATAGAGATAAATAGGGAAGATATGAGGGTACGTAAAATTTAGAAAGAGGAACATACAAAGAATCTTTGTACAAACAAAGCATACCTGGGCTTCGTACTAGAGAAATTAGATTACTTTAGATGATTTTTGTTTTTAGTGAGTATTTTTTTTTAATCGTTTAATCATTTTTTTTTTTTACTTTTCGATTCGTGCCGATTAGATAAATATGAAAACTTGGTTATTTCAAAATAATTTTACAAAAAAGCCACTAAAATCTAAGTTATTTCAAAATAAAATCTAAAACAACCCAATTTTGGATTAATTTGAATTTCTGTATAGTTTTGTAGTAAAAATATTTTTTTTTCTTTTGCAAATTTTTTTTAAAAAATATAGTTTTGTAGTAAAAAATATATTACTTTGCCTTGCAAATATGGCCCATGGGCCGAGAGAGAGCCTTACTGCTGGGCTGTTTAATTGCACGTGGAGTCAAACTAACAAGTGCCCTTGTGTGCATAGCTTACTGGGCTTTCTTATGGGCTTCATGGATCCTCAAGAAATTGTTTGCAAGGCCCAACAAAGTATCAAGTCCAGGACCGCGAAGGCAGGCCGTTGCTTCTCAAAGGCTACAAAATTCAACAGTCAACGCTCCAAAGCAAACGTGAGCTACAAGTGGCTAAAAGAGTAGTCAAAAACAATGAGGGAGATTCGTAATATATGGATTGGTAATTGCTAGGATGACAATTTGACCCGAAAAATCGGTCCCCTCTCCTCCCCTCCCCACCTCTAATAGGGCAGGTTTGGGGTCTAGATAAATGGGGGCGAGGCTAGTTAGGGGGGGGAGGGAATGTACCCCGGGGTGGGTTCGGATTTAGGCCATGAATACCCTGAACCCGCCCCGATTATACATAAATAGTCAAAATTATCCAAATTTTTTTTTAATTATACTGTAATATCTTTACTATATATAATTAAAAAAATATTAAACAGGGTGGTTTAAGGAGGTTGATTTATAAATGGGAATGAAATTTTGAGCCCCAAACTATCACGGGTTTGGGACGGAAGTGGGGGTGAATTTTTTTAATCTGGTCAGGTACGGGTTGGGAAAAACCCACCCGGCTTCCATCCCTATATAAAATCTCTCTTGGGTAATCCATTATGTAGGCGAAAATTTCACTGATACGTCCTGTATGAATCTAAAATCACACTTTATAACCTTTATTCTTTGAAATTTGACTGCCACTCCTTGTAAGCAAGAAACATTTGACTTAAGTGCAAAGTAGAGTGGTAGAGGATTTGATTTTTCTTATTTATAGAGATAATAAAATATAAATCAAAGGCAAAATGGGCATTTATTTCGAAGGTTTTTTTCTGAAAATTAAATGTTGGACTAAAGTGTGTCACAAAATAGTAATACAGGAGAGTGCAATATAATTTCAGAAAATAAAGGGGTAATAGTGTGGTTTTAGTGAAAGCCAGAAGTGTCAATGAAATTTATCCTTCTAATAGGAAACCCAGCTAAAAAACACAAGAAAAAGAGTTTCCATTGTGGTCTCGCTGTCAACTTGCTTATAAAAATGGTTTTTGTTTTTTATAAATGAGCAAATATTCGAGATGTGCATAGATAAAAAATATAAATTATATTAATTAATTTAATATTCAAATAATAGTAATACAAAAAAAAAACAAATTATTTTTTATATATATTAAAAAAGTATTTTTTATTTAAAATAATTAAATGTACTGAGATATTAATGGTATAATTTGAAAAAAAATCAATAATTATGATATGATATAATATTGAGATATTTTTCAATTTGAAAAAATCACATTAAGATATTATTAAAATATTTTTTTTATTTGAATTGAGAATTTAGTTTAAAATAAAAGTCAAGAAATTCATAATAAGATACTATTAATATATTTTTCATTTAAGATGAGATTTAATTTTTTTTATATTATTTAACAAGAAAATAAATGAAGTCTTCACAAGTCTCCTTGTACAAAAATAATCTGCAATAATAAATATAATAATATAATTATAAAAAAATAAAAAAGCAAATATTGTTTGACTTTCTAACATTACAAATTATTTTTTAATATTTAATTTTAAAATCTTTTTAGAAAACACGACAACAAGACATTAGACTTAGTGACTATATCTTTTGGGTCATCCAATGCAATAATTCCGGACGAGGAAAAAGCTGAAAACGTGACGCTTTCACTTTGATCCCCTGCAGTCAAGGCAATGTGCGGATTATCCATTGATATATATAATATAAGATATAAATATTTTTTAATATTTTAAATTATCTTTCATTATTTAAAATTAAAACTTATTTAAGTTAATTTAATAATTAAAATTTCATTTAAAATTATTATTTTTTTAAAAAAAGATCAATTCCTTCTTCTCAAATATGTGAGTAGGGCCCCACATAAGTTGTAATTCAATGGCCAAAAATCTTTAAAACTAGACATATTTTTTATCTATTAAATTATTTTTTTAATAAGATAAAAAAAACTAAAATATATCTTTCTTTCTCCATTATTTCTCTTCTTCTTCCTCCCTCTCTCTCTTTGTAAATCATCAACACTGCAAGTTACCACCCCCGCTGCCACATCGTAGGTACCGCCTCTCTCTCTCTCTCACTCCTCTCTCTCTCTCTCTCTTCATATAAGTCGGTTGGACCAGTTTTGGGCTGTCCCCATTCATACAAGTTGGTCCAGTGTGAACGTGGTTCGAGAATCTCTGAATTCTGACTCTGTATTGGCGCCAGCCCAACGCCATCACACCCACCACCACTATTAATTCCTCACATAGATAATGACACACTCGATAATGACAGCCCTTTTTAATTTAAAAGATCTAAAAAAAAATAAAAAAATAAAGGATAATAATTATTATTTTTTAAAATTTTGGATTACAAATTCAGTTTTATTGTAACGAGTACTGCTACTCGCAATCAAACGAGCGATGTTAAGGGTTCAAATATCATTAAAAAAGAAAGGAACGATTCTGGCCCAATTTGAGCTATTAATTCACTAAAAGTAAAAAAAAATAAAAAATCAAGAAAATCAGAAAAATCAATAGCCTAAACTGGGCTCAAATACATATTTCACACATTTTTTTTTGTACTTTTACACATTTTAATATACTTTTACTAGCTTCGGAAGTAGTATTTAGCATTTACTTATTACGAGGGTATTTGTTGTTTACGAATAATTATTTGTGCTCACGGGTACTACGAAAAAAAAAATCTACCTCTTATACGTACTCGTAAAAATTTTACAACCTATAAATAAATAAAATATAAATATCAGACAAGAGATACATTGTATGTATATACGAAGATATACATTACGATAAAATGGAGAACAAATTAGAAAGTATAATGATTTTAAAAAAATATTACTAGTTTGGGAGAAATTAAAAAAAAAATGGGGTTGTTTTAGTTTTTTGTGTGTGTGCGGGTCTCACTAAAATAATGATCTAATGAGTAAAAAAATATTTTTAATCAATTTTATTTATTTATTCTATCAATTATCTTCTTTCTTTTTTTGCTATTAGTGTGTTTGCTTAATAATAGTCTTTGGCCAACTTTACTCCATCTCTCTCTCTCCCTCTCGATAGTGTTTTAAAAAAAATTATATTAATTAATTTTATATTAAATTTTATAAATTAAAAAAATATTAAAAAATATTAAAAATTTTAATTTATATTTTTTTATAAAAATATAGAAATGAGAGTAAAAGAAATTATAAAAATCCCATCACGTCATCACACATCCCTTGTCAAGGGGGTTTTGTGAAAAACAGCTCTACTCTAAAATGGGAATTGGGGTTGGACCGGTTTTGGGCTGTCCCCATCATACAAGTCGGTCCAGTGTGAGCGTGGTTCGAGAATCTCTGAATTCTGACTCTGTATTGGCGCCAGCCCAACTCCACACACCCACCACCACTATTAATTCCTCACATAGTTAATGACACACTGGATAATGACAGCCCTCTTTAATTTAAAATATTTTTAAAAAAATAAAAAAATAAGGATAATAATAATTTTTTTTTAAAATTTTGGATTACAAATTCAGCTTTAACGAGTACTGCTACTCCCATTGAAATGGACGATGTTTAAGGTGCAAATATCATTAAAAAAAAAAAAAAAAGAGGAACGATTCAGCCCAATTTGAGCTATTAATTCACTAAAAGTAAAAAAATAAGAAACTAAGAAAATTAAAAATTAAAAAAATCAATAACTTAAACTGAACTCAAATACACATTTTACACATTTTAATATATTTTTACACATTTCAATATACTTTTACTAACTTCGGAAGCATTATTTAATATTTACTTATTACGAGAGTGTTTGTTGTTTACTAGTAATTGTCTGTATCCACGTACACTATGATTTTTTATTTTTTGCTTTTTAGGCGTACTTGTAAGAGTTTTACCACCTAAAAAATAGATAGAATATAAATATTAGATAAGAAATACATTGCATGCATATACGAAAATATACATTGCTATAAAATGGAGAACAAATTAAAAAGTATAATGATTTTGATAAAGTGTTGTTAATTTGAGAGAAATAAGAGAAAAAATGGGTTGTTTTAATTTTTTTTGTGTGTGAGTTTCATTAAAACAATGATCTAATATGTAAAAATTATGTCAAATTTTTAAAAAAAAAATTGACCTTTGAATCACAACTTATGTCAGCCCCACACATTTGAGAAGAAAGAAGTGATATTTTTTTAGAGAACAAAAATAGTATCAGATGAAATATCAATCATTAGATTAACTCAAATGAATTTCAACCGTAGATAGTAAGAGATATTTTTGAAGATTTAAAATTTTTTGTGTCTTATATTATAGATTGAGAGTAGATTCTAATTTTTTCGGTCATAAATTTTTTATCAAAGTATTTATCACAACTTCTACTTTTGTTTACGATCAAAAACAACTTTAAAAGGTGAATGCGGATTAATTTTTGAAAAAAATTATTTTTATATTTTTTAACTTTTACTATTAAATAATTATTTTTAATATAAACGCAGTTACAACAACAAAATATTCTCTACAATAGTGCAATTTTTATAATACACCAGAAATACTCATGTAATAAAATATAGAATGGTAGAACCCATAAAAATATTATAGTAATTACCATGCATGAGTATAGAGGCGGATGCAAGTAAGGCCTAGGGGGTCAGCTCCCCCCTCAAGTTTGGAATTTTTTTTTTTTTTTTTGCCTATAATTTTAGAAAAAAAATTCAATTTGTCCCTCCTCAAAATTATAAATACTCCCTAAAAAAAAAAATTCAACAGTTGCCCTCCCTGACGTTTTTTTCTGGCTCCGCCACTGCATAAGTATACATTATTTAGCAACAATACAGAAATGCAGTGTTTTTATTCATTCTGGCTCAGCCTCTGCTTTCTAGAAAGATCATACACCAAGTACTACTCGTTGATTTAATGGAAGGGAAGAGAGGTTGTGGGGGTCGTTTTTTGCATTTTGATATTTAACTAGACTCAATTGCTTCATTAGAAAAGCCAGAGGGCTAATTGCAAAGATGAAAGATTTTGAGGACCCCTAGCGAAGTTTGACATCGGTAACTAGTTAGTAGTTATGATTGCATCTGAAAGAAAACAGAGCATGAATTGCATTTCACATTTTGTTCT
The DNA here is from genome assembly GCA_030159115.1 of Actinidia arguta var. hypoleuca. Taxonomy (NCBI): domain Eukaryota; kingdom Viridiplantae; phylum Streptophyta; class Magnoliopsida; order Ericales; family Actinidiaceae; genus Actinidia; species Actinidia arguta. The sequence continues at coordinate 17,984,377 of BRYE01000021.1, forward strand.
CTCTCCATCTTCATCTCTCTCATCCGCTACAATTCCACCACCGCCAATAGCATCGGAAACTCGTTATGATTGGGTTGGAGCACCATTTTGTGGTGGTTACATGTCGCTCCAGAAGCATCGAATAATTTCTCGTGTGTGCATGGCAGAACCATAATAAATGTTCAGTGAAGTCAAAAAACTCAAAATTTATGTTCAACAGAATTAAAAGAGTCAAAATTAATATTTAGTGGGATCAAAAGTGTAGAATTTGTAAATTTTAAGATAAATTATTAATTTTTACAGGGTCCAAATTATATTTATGATAAATTATATTTAAAAAAATAATATAATTTTTTTTCAGTGAAATCAGTTGACCTCACTTATCCCTATGCGGTTCCGACAATATGTGCATGAAAGAGAGATTCCAAAGTCCAATGTTATTGAGGCAATGAGATACCTCGTATAAAATTAGGAATGACAATTTAATTCGAAAAATCGGGTCCCCTCCCCTCTCCTAATAAGGCGGATTTGGAGTCTAGATAAACGGGGACGGGGCTAGTTAGGGGGGGGAGGGGGGAGGAGAGAAATATAA
>BRYE01000021.1:17999947-18002447 GCA_030159115.1 Actinidia arguta var. hypoleuca
CAATTTCTTGGAAGTCCTGCTTTGCTTCATCCACTCCAGCTACGTCATCAAATGGCACTCTCGTGTTTGGTTTCATCTGAAACTTGGCTTTGCTCTCTTTGGTAGTACAAATATGGGGTCATCGATCTAAAGGGTAAAAATGTCTTTTCACTTATTTAAAAAACAAATTTTTACCGAAATATCACTAAAAATAAAATTAAACCTACTAATCTGTTATTAAGATTACTATTGTTTTCAGTGGATTTTTTATATAAAAATATATATATATTTTTTTATTTGTTAAATTAAGACGAATCGAAAAAATAAAATATTTAATCAATAAATTAAATAAATCCACTTAAGTCAATAATAATCTAAAAATAATAACTTCATCCCAAACTAGGCCAAAATTGACATGCACAAGAGCAAAGCTGCTAATTTAGCTTTCATATTTTAATGAGGGTGTTTCTAATTCAAGTAGATAAAAACTTATTTCAAAACATGTGGAATTTGGATTGTGATATTCCCTATTTCATTACATCCATTGTAATGGAGAGGTTCATTAAATCAAAATATTATAAAAAATATTATTTATAATATCTTTTTTATAAAAAATCAATAATGTTGCCAACAATTCATTTTTTAGGTTTTTTTTTTCTTTAGTGCATTTTGAAAATTTTTTTGGTCATTTTTAAAAAAAAAATAGTTTGTGTTGATTATAGGAATCGAATATTAAAAGTAAACTTTTTATTAGTTTTTTTAGAAAGTACCAAATCTATATTCACCAAAAATTAAATACTTTATTCTTGAATAATTTGGACATTACTATTTTAAAAAAAATATAAGTTCTATTTTTTACTTCTTTGAACTTTTTAATTAATACAGTTAAATTTATTATAAAACTACATAATTTTAGTACAATGGATAGTTAGAATATGTGGAATTTAGCTTTCTTTGATGTGATGGCCTAAACTGGAAGCTCCAATCCCTAGACTAAAATGTACCATTAAATTTGACTAAAACGTACCATCAAAATTAGATTTTTAAACCATGAACAATTTAGATTTTAGATACTCTCACCGTCTCACGTTAATATGACAGATTCGAATAGGTATTAGGTCATAACATGCAATGATGACAAACGTTATTCGTCCATAATATTGTGACCTATTTGAAGGATTAAGTCGTGATTGAAATGATGATAAGTGTTTTTTGTTTTCAGTATTATGATTTATTTTAAGAATTAAATTATAATCCAAAGTGATAACAGGTGTTATCTGTACTTAGCGTTAGTGAATTATTTGAGTCACGAGTCTCTCCTAAGATCAACCCAATTAAGAGGAAAGTGCTAGAAGACTTCCCATACACTCTCTCTCTCTCCTAGACTAGGTATAAAACGTGACCATAACTCGTCAATCGCTCAAATACATTCGTGTTGAAAATCTCAAGAACCGATTTTAAATAAAATTCTTCATGAAATCACTGATACACAGGAGTTCTAGTGATACGTACACACTTTACAATGCGTACACACACCTTACAATCACATAAGTATGAATGCATATAAAATGAGTTCGGCTATGTTTGCGCAAGTTTTTTTAGAATTTTTTAGATGTCTTAGTTTTTGGATTTTTTCGTCTTTAGCAATTTTTTTATTATTTGATTAAAATTTTATATTTTTCTTGTTTCTTTCAATGAGAGAAGTATGAAAATATAATTTTTTTATTGAATTTGGAAAAAAAGTTTACAGACAAAAAAAACTATTTTTATCAAAAAAAATCATCTAAACGTAGTTTTGTTCCATATTTAATGATTTTTTTTTTTAAATTAGATGAATTGTTTATATTTTCGGACTACATTAGCCAATAAGAACCAAAAAAATATAAATTTTAATCAAATATTAAATCTTTTTTGACTAAAAGCGAAAAAATCCAGAAATCAAAGTAGTTAAAAAAGTTGAAAAAATTTCAACCACAAAAAGGGCGTTAATGTTTCACAATACCTTCCTAATCCAAAGGGCAAGTTTGGACCTTCAGGAGCATTAACAGAGGAAGATCTCAGAGGCACACTACCAAGCAAAATCAATGGAAAAGCCAAATTCCCCAATAAGTCCAATATATCAGCTTCCATGTTCAGCTGAGATTTTCAATCCCACACAGAGGAAGATCTCACAAGTTCTTTTGGTAATCCTGGAAATTGCACTTTAACCCCCTGGATTCTGCCAAGTGTGGGATTGAAAATCTCTGCGATCGCTATGTTCCAATCTCGAACAAGTCTACTTAATTCGCAGAATCTGCATTGAGATACTTCAAGAATCTTGTGTATGATATTCTGCTTGAAGTGGCTTCAATTGGGCTCTCTGTTTCATCAGCTCTTGTTGGCTTATGAGCCAAAAAAAGCTCCTCAAAGAGGACCTAAGACAGTGCAATTCAATAGCTTTCTTCTGCTGATTTTGATGTTTAGAGGGTTTGTTTGTTGATGGATTTTGGAAGGTGGGTGTTGATGGGGGTCTTGGGTTTTG
>BRYE01000021.1:18067447-18069947 GCA_030159115.1 Actinidia arguta var. hypoleuca
CTTCCTTTCTTACTATTTCTCATTAAATTTTATAATTCTAATTTCTTATCACTTTTCACCAGATCCCTCTCCTAACAGACTGCAAGTCTCCTCCAACTAAGCTCTATTTTTTGTCTCCAAAATAAAGAACTTAATTTGAGTATCCAAATATGGAGGACCTTCCAAAAACAATTGAAGACTTATCTCCATTTTCTTTTTTCACTATTATTTTTTGTAAACTATTTACAATTTTAAATCATAAATCTAATTTCTAAAAATTGTTAAAAAGTTAGCGATGAGACCTTTAAAATGGATCGATATTATTTATGAGAAATATTTCATAGAAAGATTATTATTTAAAATTTTGGAGGGAATTGATGGATTTTCAAAATCAAAGTCACACAAAAAGAAGTAAAGGGGGGGAATAAGAGAATTGGAATCTTAAAGTTCCAATTAAGGGTCTAGATTTGTATGAATTAATTTACAAACTTTAAGTAAGTTACATACCTTACAAATCTACTGTTTTGGAGATGCAGGATGCAATCAATTGGACTAGCTCAGTTCCTCATTTCTGTAAGATGCAATTGACTGAATTAGCTTAGTTATTCATACACACTAGCTAAGAGTTTCATTTATTTATTTTTTTGATAAGCAAATGAAAATTATATTAATAACTCAAATAAAGAATTACAATAAGGCAATAAGTTTGGTGAAAATAATATCATTATCTAGGATGAATATCACAACTAGGTTGACACATACATTCCAATTAATCCAGTCTAAGAGATCTAAAGATCAACTCCGATCAATCCTTTACTCCTATCGAAGGTTTATTGGACAACAATCTAATAAAAACACGAAACCAAATCAACTCAAATAAGCAAACCCAATAATTATAGCCATCCTCATAATCTATTAAGTCCAATTTGGTGCTTCGCCGGAGGTGGGAGCGTAAACACCGGGCATGGAAGAACCAAAAGAGGAAGCCACGACTGCAGGTGCGTCAAAGGGTTTGTTTGGATGTGAGGCCGAACTGGCATTTTGCCTGGGATTAGGGTTTTTGTTGAGGCGGAGGTAGTACTTCTGGGCATGACTTGCAACTTGAGTTGGGTTCCTAGTTTTTACACAGTACCTGGAAATACTCCTCCAATCTCCCTTACCATACATTGCCAAACCAGTGAGAAAATTCCTGTATAGATTGTAGAAAGATTAAGAAAGTTGATTGTGGATCATAATCTGATAGATTACAAAAAAAAAAAGGCACAATGTGTAATAAAAAAAAAAAAAAGAAAGAAACAAAGTGTAACACTCAACTCAGGCATAAGGAAGCGCCACAATCATTAGCGATTTCTTCATCGTGGAAAGGGCAATTTGTTAACTACAAATCCCTAGCCATTTCTTCATCCTTTTCTTTAGGGGCAATGCTACATTTACTAAAAAACAAACACACACACAAATAACAAACACAGAAAATAATAAATGGCTCGGGTTCATTTAGTGTGGGGTCCATATTACTCATTTGGACTACACATTAAGATTTTGTTGTAGGTTTTTGAGCACTTAATTTTTTTCTTTTTAGTTTCTGCAATTGTAACGTTAATTACATGTGGTCCTTCATTACCAAGGCATATTTTGTTGTTCATACTCCGCTAGTACTCTTCATTTTTTGCGGGAGATAGAATAATTTATTTAATCATCAATAGATGTGAACGAGACACGTGGCCAAACCTTAGCTTTCGATTTAAAAAACGATTAAAGAAGTTTTCAACTCATAATAATCTAACTGTGACCCTTTAATACACGGTTGATTTTATATTTTGAAAATATGTTATAGCCTTTATGTCTGTATACGTTGAAAAAGCATAAAAATAACAAGCACAAAAATATATAAATAGCATGGGCACATTTAAAGTGTGGTCCCCATTAGACCTTATTTGAATTTAGACCGCATATTATTTTTTATTATACTTTTCTATTGTATCTTTTTCGCTTATTTAATTGTGATATTAGTTACATTTGGTCCTTCATTTCCAAGGCATGTTTTTCTTAATATCTGGCTCTCCCTAGTTCCTGGCGGCAGACGAAGTACTCTATTTAATCGTCAACGGCAAGTAGAGAAATCTTAACTTTAGATCCAAAAACGGTTAAAGAAGCTCTAAACTCTTAATGATCTAACCGTTAAAACGCAATTGATTATATATTTTGAAGATTTGTCGTAAACTTCTGTCTATATACGTTGAAACCCATATCTCTATTTCTCGTTAACAAATGCCCGATTTCATGGAATAAGATGCAAAACTAAATTTCAATGCCAATGAATTTAACTCAATACCAAATCAAATTGTAAAAAGTGAAGGAAAAAAAAAGTAGCAAAGCATAAATAAGGGTTGAGAAAACAAACTCATGTTCTTCTTTAGACCAAGGAACCACTTTCCTCCTGTGCCGATAACCAGGCTTGGTTTCAACTCCAATGGATGATTTGTTAATCACATCACTGTTAACATCTTTGTAATCAGGCAAT
>BRYE01000021.1:18152447-18154947 GCA_030159115.1 Actinidia arguta var. hypoleuca
AGTTGAAATGTATTTACTTTTGTGAGCTGAGTAACTCCATATAATTATTTGTTCAAAACTATTAAGTAGTTTATTAGGTTGCTTATGAGGCCATCTAATTTTCAAAGGAGATTCTGCCAATTTTTTTAAGAATTTCAAGAGTTAGAATTATTTTAGTAATTAGTTCACTTCTCTGGATTGTGAATATTAGGGCGTGACACATCCATCCATCTCTTTAGGCGGTTTTGAGTTGAATTGTATTTATTTTCTCTCAACTCCCCAAAAGACTATGCAGAAGCTGATGTCTGGAGTACAAGTCATATAGGGCTGAGTTTCCTTGAGTTTCTCAACTCCCCAAAAGACTATTTTGTAAGCCTTATCGAGTCGAGTAGTCAAAATAAAATTAGATGGATATGACAACAATAATTATTTGAACGGATCACTTTGTTTTATAATCTAATCTCAAAATTGTGTTTTCTATATATTTTCACAATAGAAATATGATTCGACCATTCAATTACAGATGTCCGATCAATTTAAATTTTGTTTTAGATGATCTACTCGTCGAGAACTAGTAAATGAACGATTTTAATTACAATAGTTAACCCTTGGTGAACCCAAAACGTACCAGCAACACCTTGTTGTGCTCCGGAAACATAGCACAGACCGGAGACTCTTCAAAGGGTTTGTGATTGGCTTGATTTTTTAAATTGAAAGTAGTGACGTTTATGAACTAAAGTTATGCGGACCATGAATTTATGTAGAAGAAGAAAAGTTAAGGAAGGGGAAGTGGACGTGGCATTTGTGCACGGAACACTCGAAAATTTGAGTTTCAAACTTCATGGTAAAGTTTGTTAATTGTGGGTCTACTCTCAACTTGCATCAATTATGTGAATCGTTTTTTCAGTAGAATTCTTCAAGATAATTACCTAAACAAAAAATTAAGTTGATCAGATATTGATAATCGCATGTCATATCACTTTTATTAGGATATCATTGTTTTTAATATAGACCGTCTATTTTATTAAGACACGGAACACTCTAAAATTTGAGTTTCAAACTTCCTGGTAAAGTTTGTTAATTGTGGGTCTACTCTCAACTTGCATCAATTATGTGAATCTTTTTTCCAGTAAAATTCTTCAAGACAATTACCTAAACAAAAAATTAAGTTGATCAGATATCGATGACCGCATGTCATATCACTTTTATTAGGATATCATTATTTTTAATATAGACCGTCTATTTTATTGAGACACGGAACACTCTAAAATTTGAGTTTCAAGCTTCATGGTAAAGTTTGTTAATTGTGGGTCAACTCTCAACTTGCATCAATTATGTGAATCGTTTTTCCAGTAGAATTCTTCAAGGCAATTACCTAAATAAAAAATTAGATTGATCAGATATCGATGGCCACATCACTTTTATTAGGATATCATTATTTTTAATATAGACCGTCTATTTTATTAAGCCAAATATATTTCGATCACGTCCCTTTAAACTTTGGTGAAACTATTTTTTTCTTGAATGATTTTCTCAATGTGCGTTACAAAATGATTAAGCTACATTTGACCAACTTTTCTCAAAAGTTGGAATGTGATCTTTAGAGGGAAGTATGGTCCCTTGTGGATTTAGGTCCCCTAACATATACGTCAAAGTTGGGAGAAGTGGATATGCCATTTGTGGATTTATGCACCTGAACATAGAACATCAAAATTAAATTCATTGGAACTTTTGGGTGCTCCATGAAAACAACAATTGAACACGAATACATTGTATTTGAAATTTAACACACTTAGGTCCGGGTGGGGGTAAGTAAAAAAATAAAAGTTTTTACGCTTTTAGTTTACAAAAGTAAAAATGGGATAAAAGAAATTACTCAAAATAAATTCCTACTCATCTCGAATAAACTTACCTCAAACATACCTCCAAACTGAGAATTTTTTAGCAAAAAACACAAAAAGAACCTACCCCAAATGGACCCTTGGTGCAAATTAGAAATTAGGTTGTGTTTGGAATTGGTGGAAGGGAAAAATAAAAGAAAGAAGATAAAATAGGAAGAAATTTTAGATAAACTAGTTCATCTAAAGAGAAAAAAATATGAGAACACAAATAAAAAGAAATAATATTCCTTGTTTGATTCTAGAAGAAAGTGAGAGAAATAATCACTTCCCACTGCTCACTTTTCATATTTCTTTGGCTATTTTCTTTCCTCCCAAAAGTTGGGATTTTTTTTATTTATTTTTCATCTTCCTTATATTTCTTTCCCATGTTCCAAACGCACGTGTTTCACACGCACTTGTTACTTCACTAATAGTGGAAGTAAATTGCTGCGCCCCTCCCCTGACAACCCCGCCTCCTGTCCCCTTGTTTCCTTGTGATTTTACCCTTATACCCCTATCCTTTCAATGTTTTTCTACCCTTCTCCCTCAAACAAAATTAACTTTTTTTTTTTTATGCTGTTTTTTTTTTTTCTTTTCAATTAATCTTTTTTTTTTTCAGCTGCATTTTTTTCCCTTCAATT
>BRYE01000021.1:18164947-18172447 GCA_030159115.1 Actinidia arguta var. hypoleuca
TTTTCTTTTCTTGGTTTTAAATCATTGGGTTTAGACAGAACTTTGGTGATTTTTAATCCTTTCAAAATGGCAGCAACATACATTTTTTTGTAATTTCTTTCTATCAAAGATTCATACAAACGGTTGATTCCCATGTGATACACTTTGTATCGAAAGAGTTTCTCAATTCCAAGGAATTTTCCTTCTGGATGGGAAACTTGGAACCATTCCCATGTGATACAGTTTGTATCGAAAGAGTTTTCACAATTCCAAGGAATTTTCCTTTTGGATGGGAAACTTGGAACCATTTCGATTTCTATATCGAAGATATACTTCCGAAGTTGTTCCAATTTATTGATTGGTATTAACCCTAGATCCTTACCCCTGAGAAATGAATCAATCCTTTCTATATCTACTCGAGCTCCATCATGGACTATTACATTATCACTCAACAAAAATAGAGGGGTTCTAGCGGAACAAATCAAACAATTAAGCATAAGCATTAAGCATAAGCAAGATTTTATTGTGTAAATGCAAGATTTTTTTAGTTTTTATTTGAAATTAATAATCAAGCATAAGCATGAATAATTTAACCATAGTTATTAATTGAACCTTATAAAATTAGGAGAATTAGGAATTATTTTAACCACTTATTCTTATTTTCTCAATTAGATGAAAAATCAGTGGTTTGGTTTCCTATTTATCAAACTGCAATAGATTGAAACAAATGTTCAGTATTTCAATTTAAAAATGGAAGAGATCACAATTTTTTCACTAAGAAAAATTATTGTCACTAAAATAAAGCGATAACAATATATTAATATATGTATTTTCTTAATTTGTTTGACTTGAGATTCAATAATATTTCTATAATCTTGTCCAAAATAAAAACTAAAGTGAATAAAATATATGAATCACCCCTATCTTAATCCTTACATAGATTTACAATTATTCATTAGAACCAAACATGAAATACCTAAATTGGTAGATAATTGTTGTAAGGTCCCGATACAAATTGTATAAAATACATGTTATATATGCAATATTAATGCTTCTGATGTTCCATGTATTACTAATAATTTTCAAAAAGTTTTACGATAACATAATTTTTACTTGGAAAGATTTTCTAAAAAAGCGAACAGAAAACTAGACACATATCTCACTTTAGGACACATGTCAACTATGTATGGAGAGACTATGTGGAGCAATAAGGTCCACGTGGTGGTGGTGACTCACCACCAAACCCACCTAATCTACCAACTAAGTCTAATATTTTGGACTTATGAATTTTTTTAATAAATATATAAAAAATACAATTAAAGAAAATGAACGTATAAAAAATTATTTTTCTTTATATTTAGGTTATTTTTTTATTTTTTTGGTTTTTCACATTTTATTGTCTTTATAATTTTTTTCATTGATTAATCAATATTTTATATTTTTTTAATTTCTCTTGATAAAAAGAGTCTAAAAATATAAAAAAATTATCTAATTTAAGAGAAAGTACACTAAAAATGATAAATATTTATTTTTTCTTAAATATTTTTATTACAACCATTGGATAGATTAATTTCAATAAATATAAAAAAATGGACGTATGAAAATAACTTTCCCTTCTATTTGAGGTAATTTTTTTTATCTGGTTTATTTTTTATCATTTATTATCTTTAGTGAATTTTTTTTCTTGTTTTTCTTAATGAAAATAGTCTAAATATAAAAAATATTTTAATTTAAGAGAAAGTCACTAAAAATAAAAAATATATATTTTTATCTCAAAGTTAAATAGTTTTTTATATTTTTAGACTCTTATCGTCAAAATAACTAAAATAATATAAAAAATTGATCGAATTGTAAAAAAAATTATTAAATACAAAAAAAACAAAAATGAGAGAAAAAGAAAGGTGTATTTTAATTTATTTTTTTGTGGGTCCCACTAAAAAATGATCGAAAAGGTAAAATATATGCCCATTTTTTAAGATTTTTTGTCTATTAGATAAGAACATATGTAGGTCTCACACTTTTTAAGAAGAAGAAAGAGATAGTTTTGAGAGGAAAAAAATAATTTCAAATGAAATCTTAACTATTGGATTAACTCAAATATATTTCAACCGTAAATAGGGAGAGATAGATTTGAGATTCAAATTGAGTTGTGATTTATAATATAGATATAAGTGTCTCTATTTCTTGGAAAAAATGGGTTGAGTTCCAACAGGATATTGGTTTGGAAATATAGGGTTTTGCAAGTTTGCTGCTTCACCGGAGGTTAGGTTTTTGGAAACTGCAACTATCATAGCAAAATTATCCAGAAAGCAAAGTCTTGGAGCAAAGCTATTCTCCAAACGTCCCATGAAATCTTTATGGAGACTGAATTTGCTCATCTCTGTTTTTCTCTATCTAATCCCATCTATTTTCTCTGTCAAATGCGTTAAGAGAGAAAGAGAGAGGGAGGCAAATCATCAGTCAGAAATTAGTAACGGCCTACGTGACAAAATATTTATATTTTTTTAAACTATAAATCATTAGGTCATTTTAATTTATTATTAGCGTATGATAAATCGTGGTTATAACTATATTTTTTGAAAAACATGATTTTATATTGTTGGATAAATAAAATAATAATAAAAATATATTATATTAAAAACATAATTAGTAACCATGTTTGTTAACGTTAGAAAGCGTGTTATTATCAACGGTTTAAATTGAATATTTTTAATTATTTTTTTTAAATCCATGTTTCTTAATATTTTTCTCTCCTTAACCCTTCACCCTAATCATAATCCAAAACCACATATTTCTAACACTAACCATAATCCCAAACCAACACCAAACCCTAGTCTCTTAAATGGAGTACATATAGATAATTTAGGGCCTATTGCTAGAAAATAATAATTTTAGAAGAAAACGTAAGAAAAAAATTATAATTCATATGGGTAAGGTGTTATTTATATTTTTGAAAAAAATTAAAGTTTACCCACTAAAAATTTTAAGACTAATTTAAATATTTCTGTTTAGATATTAAACAAAAAAAATATTATTTATTTTTTGGCATTAAGAACATATGTTGAAAAATTAAATAACTTAAATTTGGGATAAATAATATATGTGATAAAGCCAAATAGTTTAAATTGATTAAATATTTTCAAAAACTTAACTAAAAACTAAAAAATAAGTTATTCTTAGATTTGTAAATGAGTTTATATTTAAATTTTTAATTGTCCATGCCTTGCATAGGCACCTCTTCCACCCTAATAATTTATGAAAGTGTCAATACCAAGCATACCGTTCAACAAAAATTAATGCGTTGGCAAAAAATGGTTAGAGATTAGAGTTAAATGACAGTAAAAACAGAGAGAGAGAGAGAGATTTGTATATATTTTAACATATATTTGTTATATAATGTAAAGACTTATTTATAAGTTTGATGATATAGAACTATTAATGGTGGAAAAGAAGAAAGTCAGTAAGTGTCTGCATGCACAAAGTCAATGATTGTGTGCAATTTAGGATTAGAGTTAAGTCTACGTTTGTGCACAGTCAAAGTTAGTCAAAGTTAAGATTTAATTGTTTTCGGGTTAGGATTTAAAAAAAATTATTAAAAATATTAGATTAAAAGCATAATTTTATTGGTTAAGAATTTTAAAATATTGGATTTAAAATATGTAAAACTATTGGATTTAATTAGTTTAGGATTAGAATTAAGGTTATAAGGAATAGGGTTAGATGTAGGTAGGGTTAAGGTCAGAGTTCGGATTTAAAAATATTAATTAAAATTAATGAATTAAAAGCATAATTTGTTGACATCAGCAGCAAACATACATAGTTACTAACCACGTTTTTAATTTAATATTTTATTATTATTATTAAAATATTTATTATTTTTATTTGAACCCAACAATTTAAAACCGTGATTACTATCCTCGTTTTCTTTCTAAAAATCGTGATTACTTTATCACAAGTCATTAATAAACAAAAATAACTTTTTTAAAAATAAATATTTTGTCATATAAGGGTAAAGAGCCCAATCCAGGTCTATCAAATCTCGAGGATTTTGTGTATTTTTTTTGCCTTTGCTGCTGTGCAAATAATGGCTGCTGCCAAATGGTTTAGCCTTTTGTGACAATACAGAAGTCATTCAACAAGGACATATGAGTATATAAGCAGACAGAAACTACAAATATAAAATCGATCCCCCAAAGAAGCAAATGGAACAAATTAAGAAAGAAGAATAGCATAACATCCCAAACACAGAAACCAGAGCGGCTCCTTATGAGCCTCGTACTGCCGAGCAAGCGAAGAAAACGTCCTGCAAGAAAACAACATAGCGTTAGCGCCCCCTTATTTCAAACTCAAGGAAAGCCTAGGGAGTACCTCTCCTTAGTTGACTTGCAGGCGCATTGCCGCCGCGCTCACTTCTTGTACAACAACAATACCACTGTAATTCACAAATCTCCATATACATAATGCACACTGAACATGCTACATATAAATAATCTAAATGCACAAAATGAAGATCATAACTTCAGAATCTGATCTTGCAATTTTGATCATAACCTGCAAATCAAAATATATTTTTCCATTTGTCATTATTTTCTGTTCTCAAGTTTGATTGTTTTAAATCATATCAATTATATGAAGCCATGGACTCATTTGAATCATATTGATACATGTATAGTATACTATACTACAAGTGTGTATATACCCATAATACCCTAAAAAATACCTAAAAGAACGTCTATCTTGAATCACAAGTGTGGCAATACCTTAAACAAACCCAATCCATAGACAAATATAAGGGCAATCATAGGTGATGAGGAGAAGGATTGAAGTTCAATCCTTGTGAAATGGGAGCTCCACGCACTTTAGCCTTTCTCCTTATCACCCAATCTGATTAAACTCATTCAAATTCCCAGAACTTCAGAAAAGTTAATATATGTAAATCCCACATCATTTGTAAAATAGTTTATTCCTATACATTGTAATGTTCAGAATACAACAAGAGCTCTAAAAAGATACCAAAAGTATTCAAAACAGTAGTCTCCATGAATTTTAAGCTTTAGCAAGAGTTCATAATTTTGATTTGTATTTAAATCTCATATATAGCTATACTAAAACACAATGGAAATCATGGAACGGTCGAAGCATAGAAAAGGAAACATTTTGAGTCGATATAAATGTTAGATCTTGCATTATCACCGGCACAAGTTCACAAGAACAGTAGTTCTAGTAGTGCATCATGACTTGAAGTTCAAACACCACATTTTTATACTGGAAACCAGGAAGTCAGAACAATGTGATTCTATATATAGTTAATTTGTAACAAAAAGAGCAATTTTGGAGATATGTGAAGGAAAGGGATCCGAAAAAGAGCACCAATAGACTAACCTCAACAAATCCGTTAAGCTTTTGGCTCACATTATGCAAGAGTGGAAGAAGGACACCACTCCATTTGTAAAATTCTAACTCCACGCTGCGATCTTTTCAACTACCTGAAAATGAAAATGGGACGAACCAAAAGAATTTGAGTTCACTGCCACTATATAGACTTTTAAAAATTCATTTGGAATTCCCACTATTGCGCAAGAAAAATTAGAAAGTCAAATAATTTTAGTCATTGTCCAAAAAAAAAAAGAAAAAGATAAAAACAAGAAGGGGGTTTAAGTCGAATCCATCACCCTACCTTGATAAATTCAGCCAGCATCAAACAGAACTAGATAAAGAGAACACTAAATTAGGTAGAGGCTGTAGAGCATTACATATCAAATAAGAAGCACATAACAGAGCAGATCAACCCCACTACGGAATCATATGCAAAATGTATGTCATAGGTGCCATAATCGAAGCTTGCTTTCATGAAATTTTTGGTGAACAACTCATTTATAAGAAAACAACAAAAGTTGTTCCCAACTTTCCGATAACCATTTTCGCTAAAAAATGAACAAGGTGTGAAAAAGATGAGTATTTTGTAGTTTTCAAAAACATAAATCAGAATTATCTTCAAAAAACTCTCTCTCTCTCTCTCTCTCTCTCTCTCTCTCTCTCTCTCTCTCTGTTTTTACATACCCATATTATAACACACTAATTTTTCAAGATATGGACACGAGAACTGAAATTAAAGTTGAAGGAAGAGGATACGAAAGCAAATGTCTCAGTTAGGCAGAGCAAATTGCAGCAAATTCTTAGAGACATTTCATCATACAGGTTGCAGCTAAACCCCCACCTAACGAATGTCTTGCTGGATCTGATAATTCCAACGTAACTGAGAAAGGATGATAAGGGCAAGATAAGAAAACCTCAAAACCCTATAAGAAAGATGGAGATGAGTGAGATGCATAGGATATGAACAAACCAAAGTGTATTGCGGTGGGGAGGGAGGGAGAGAGAGAGAGATTCTGTATAAATACCACCGCTCCCTCGCCACCGCCCTTCACCCAGCTCGACTCCGGCATTCCCGCCGATCCCAACCCCTCTCGATTTCGAAATCCTAATCGTTGCCGCCTCGGACCGTGACCGTTGTTCGAAACCTTCCAAAGCCCATCCTAAACCTCCGACCATTATTCAAAACCCTCGCCGCCGCATCAAGAACTTACTCGTTTGAAATTGAGACCGTGAGACGCGCTTTCGGAAAACCCTAATCCCATCCTTCGAAACCATAGCTCCCATCATTAAAGCACTATACACGGATGTATGAGAGAGAGAGAGAGAGAGAGAGAGAGAGAGAGAGACCAGTGGCGTGGTTGGTGGTGGTTGAAGTTGTCGATGGGTGTTGCTGAAATGGTCAATAATATTGTTCTTTTACATTTTTACCCTCATTACGTTTACTCAATTAAACCCTTATATTAGGGTATACTTAGGTCGAGAAATCAACTACAATCGAAGTCCATGCCAAAGGAGACCGCTTTTATGAAGTTGTGTGTTTTGGATTGTATTGTATAATTTAAGTTTTTTGGGTTTATTTTTTGGCTATTTTGATGATTCAAATTATTTATATTGTAGATTTTATTGTGAATATTAATATTGTAAAAAGTCATGTTGATCGAATACAAATCGATATTAATTTTGTTCTATTTTATAACATGAGTGTGATACATAAGATTATACTAATTTATCTTATTATAAATTGATATTGATTAAGTATTGATCTGTATCTGATCAATTTAATTTTTTACAATATTATAGTTCTTCGATAATATTTTTAATATGAACGTTTTAAATCATCAAAATGAGCCTAAAACGAGACCCCAAATACTTTGTGCAATCTAAAATTAGATTTTCAGAGAAGCTTGGTCCAATACAAACTTATGGACATAAGAATTTATGGAATGATACAAGTTACTACATAATTTGCATAATGGGCAAAAATATAAGAAATAAGATTATTTTATCCTTTAAATAGGGCAAAGCTGGTATTTCAACGATTGGGTGACATTGTCGTTTTCCATCTATTTAAGTTAACGAAAATCTAAGAAAGGGAGAATTTGAAATAGACAAATGAAGTAGAGTGGTGGTTCATGTTATTTCACA
>BRYE01000021.1:18252447-18254947 GCA_030159115.1 Actinidia arguta var. hypoleuca
TCTCCTCAACCTGTTAAAGACCACTGCCACCGTCCCTTATACCAACGAGCCGCCACCGCCATTCAAAACTCACAAATAACCACCCAAATAGGAAAAAAAATCAGACATTTTATTACATTTTGGATTTTTATGTGTGTGTGTGTATGTATGTATACACATTCTATTGGAAAACCCATTGGAGAGAGAGAGAGAGAGAGAGAGAGAGAGAGGCATAGCCACAACCAGAATTTCATCAAGATGGAATTGCTTGTGCTTGGTGTGGGTTGCAATTGATTTTGGTGGGGTTTTATTCCATCACTTCCATGCCTACACGAATACACACAAACACAAAAATCAAACACATTTTGGTGGGTTTTCATTCAATTTGGGTTTAAATTTCTCAAATTACCCAAAAGATTTCTTCAACTTGGGTTTAATTTTCCCCAAATTACCCAAAAGAAGTCTTTAATTTGGGTTTGATATTCCCAAAACTACCAAAAAGAGAATCAACTCACATTCACACAATCAAAAATAGAACCAATTTATAGCTATATACACAAACACATTCACACAATCAAAAATATCCGACCATGGATCATTGAGGATCTCTCTCTCTCTCTCTCTTCAGTGACGTGGGTGGGTCTCCCTCTTTCTCTCTATCTCTGGAGTGGAGGTAGGTGTGGGAGGAATGCCGCCGCCGGCGGTGCGGGAGTGGGTGGAGTGGTGTTATTGAGGTGGACCCGGTGGAGGACGTTGTGCATACATATATATGTGTGTATATATAAATGTGTAGAGAGAGAGGGCGTTAGAGGGCCAAAATTGGTATTTTAAAAATTTTGGAAGCTGACATCAGAAAAATCCGCTAGTTTACTTAACGGAGGGGAAATTGTAAGGTAACTATAAATCTAAAAGGAAAGTTAGTGTAATTTTTCAAACGTCAAGGGAGTATCTGTATTAAAGTTAAATCTCAATGGAGGTCAATGTCATTTTCAAAAAAATTATTACCAAATAGGATCTTAATATAATAAAAAAATCACATTATACAGACCAATGATTAATCAACAAAATATTATATCAAGAAAAATAGATATAATCTTGTGTATCATATTTATTTATTGAGTTATAAAATAATATCAAATAAATATTAAATTGTACCCGATTAACTTATTTTTTTCCATTCTTGATTTTTATAACGGAATTTATAATATAAACAGTTTGAATTATCAAAATAAGTCTAAAAACAGACCCAAAATACTTGGATTATATCGGTGTAATTCATTTAGATAACTTCAGAGAACCCAGGCCCTTCCAGAATTTTTTGTAAACTCAGTAGCCATTACTATTTTTTACTGTTTAATATCCAAAAAAAGCTAAAAACAAATTAGATAATTTTTAAACAAGAAAAATTAATAAGTTTGCTTCACTATAACATGGGACCTAAGTGTTAATAGCGAAAGACTAAAGTCCCGACATGACATGTGCGCCTCCACCGTTGCCACCGGGTCAAAAAAAGACTAGACCACTAGACAACTTGCCCTTAATTTAATTTAAATCGCATTTCATTTTCATTTTCATTTTCATTTTCATTTTCATTTTCATTTGAGGGCCTAGATTCTTATTCATATGCATTTATTTACTTATTTAGTTTTGATAACTCTCATCTGATTAATTGGACATATTTATTAAGAGATCAATCTCACTGTTTATAAACGAAAGGCCAATTTAAAACTAAGATTAAATTTCGTATGAATTGATTCTACACATGAATTGATAACAACGTGAGTGAAAGTCGAATTTCATAACAAAGACTTCATGAGACCACTATGTAACTATCATCTGCGTCAACATCGAAAAACTCGGGTATAAATGATATAATATTAATTTGATTGGTACAGTCTTTATTGGAGAAACCCATCTGAATATTAATTTGAGAACAGTAAAAATAATTTATATTTATAAAATGAAATTAATTTCTTTCACTTGAGGACACCAGAAAATCAAACATGTTGCATTCTTTATGTATACGAGTATGATAGTAACCCGTAACTGCCCATAGAACATGCACAATAATTAATGGGATGAGCTCTTCTCCATACCTCTTCCTCTCCTTCTTGTGGAGTCCCACTCCTGAGCACACATCGATAATTTGAAGCGTTGATTTCGTAAGCCCCACAGTGAAGGTCGTCTATACAAAAATCAACTACATCGAACATTTCTATATAGAGGAACAAACTCATTTTGTTTTACAAAATGGATGGTTTAATTTAAAATCATTTGAACCGTTCATTTTATTAAACAAAATGAGGTTTATTCTTGCGTCTATAGATATCCAATGAAATTTATTTTTTGCGCGAATGACCGTCATTGCAGGGGATACAAAATGAACGATTCAGATCACCAAAGTAAGGTTTAGAGTGGGACTCACATGAGAAGTAGTATGAAGGAGTACATAGAGATGAGGTATAGAGGGGAGTTAATTCTTAAAAAGGGAAACCATGAAAAAAGGAGTATGATAATATTT
>BRYE01000021.1:18267447-18274947 GCA_030159115.1 Actinidia arguta var. hypoleuca
TATACCTAAATAATAAGTTATATTAACCAAATTTTAATTTTTTAAAAATGATGTACATTTTTATATGAGAGATTGTATTTTATTATTTTAATATTTGTCACTTTTAAAATATTTTCGAAACATTCTAAAATATTTTCAAAATATTTTCGAAATGTTTTCATTTCTGAGCCAACCAAAATGACCCCTCGAAACGAATTTTTAATCCTTGGCTAGCCCAAACAGAGCCTAAATATGCATCGTTAGATAATTTAACTTTTTTCTATTTTATTTATTTTTTTATCAAACTTTTAATCCAAACATTCCGTAAACGATATCCTTTCATAAGTTTTAAATGAACGCAAATATTATGCATCAATTGCATGAACATTTCTTATTTTTTCATTAACGTAAATAATGAAATCAGCCTCATCTAATGCAGTAAACCCTTTTTTTAAACTAATTAAAGTGTGAGTAATCACATGAGTTCACGTGAATTAATATAATTGCACTAATTTTTAAAAATCTAACCAGTAATTAAATCTAGTCCCTTTACGAGTCACATCCATGTCGTCACTCAGCTTCATGTAGTAAACTGATAGGGCAAGGATTACTAGTCATTTTTTGTATGTTGATCTCGAGATCTTAAAAATCAAGAGATTGGTTGAAGTATTCCCTTACTAGACATGATCGCGTAATCCTAAGGGTGAATTTTACCACAATTAAATACAAAATTTTGATCTACCATCGATTGGCAAGAAAAAACTAAAGAGGCCTTATTTTAGTCTGACTCATCATTTTTGGCTGTTCAAGTTCGTTTGAAAATAACTCTCAAAATTAACAAATTTATTTTTATCTTGAACCTTGTTGGATTAACGAGCTCTACTCAAACCAAACTCTTGATAATATTTTTTAATTAAACCCAAGTTACCCATGGATTCGTCATTAACCCATTTTAGGCCCCATTTAAGCTAGTTGAAAAAATTAATATTTTTTACTTTTAGATTAGAAAGGTAAGCGGGAAAAAAACTTGTATATTTTGGAGTAATTAAAAAATTAGGTTATTTTAGCTAATAAATTCTTATAAACTTGCTATAAACAGATAAAAAAAACATAACTTCTAAAAAAAAAATTAGTCCAAACGAGCCCTTAAATTGGCTAAAAAAAATTTAATATGTTTGAATCATGAAAAAAAAAACCACTCAACCTAAAAGTGGAATGTTAATTAATTAAGTTATGGAATATAATAGTCGGTGAAGCATGTTAAACAACAGCTCACAAAGAGAAAGACAATTGATTGCTGCTTGCTTTTGGGCACGACACCTCCATTTGGCGGCATTCTAAGCAAAAACCGTATAACGGTGTTCGTCACGAGGCTAACTTCCATAATAGGAAACGGTATGTTGACGACTAGGTTCTGTTTGGTTATATTTAAAAATTAAATTTTTTTTAAATTTGTTATTAAAAAAATTAAGATTGTTTATTTTTTTTGCTTTTATAACTTTACTTTAGTTAAAAATAAGTAAAAAAATAAAAATAAAAATAGAAAAGTAATTTTTTTATTATTATTATTTTTTACTTATAAGCTTTAAAAAAGTCAAGCAAAAAACTGGTATCAAACGGAGCCATAGACATTTAATTAAGGCCTAGTCTTTAATATAGTTTTTTCAAGAAATTACTAAAACAAATCCTAGAGTTTTACCATATAAATAAATTAAGCCCTACAATTTAATTATCAAATGCTATAATTTTAATTCGGTAATAATTTAATTCATTTGTTAATTTTCGTCTACGTAGAGCAGTTAGTTCCCACCCAAAACATATGAAAATAACTTATTACATTACTACCTCACGCAAGTTAGAGAGTTTGAATTTTTTATATTTATTTTTAAAAAATTCAAATTTTTAGAATATTTTGGAATAAAAATATTTCGATTATGGCTTTAATACATCCAAACAAAGATTAATGGTAAGAGATCCAGTGGTTCTTTAAACAACTCAAAATCCTTTAATGCCAAAAATATTGCTCTTAATCTTTCTGTCTTATATTGCTGGTCCATTTTGGATATTTGTGCTCTTTAATCAAATTAACAGATAATATATTTTTGTGAATAATTTTTTAAGATCTTTTACACCCGATTAAAAGATCATAATTAGTTCTTTTATACAAAATCATCAAAAATAATATAGATTAAAATTTATAGACGATTTTTTGAGATATTCAAAATATTAAAAATGGACCAACAATATTATGAGACGGAGAGAGAGTGTATATATTTATATTTATATATATATATATATATATTGATTCTCTATTTTTTAATTTTTTTATCTTTTCTCAAGCCAAATTCTTAAAACAAAACCCATTCACGAGGGATTAAAGAAACGGATTTGAGATGGGCATTACTTTCTTTGATTTGACTAAGGAAGCCCCTCTTGGTCAGATGAGTAGAACGTGGGAGGATCATGACGAAGGAACCTAACCAAACATAATTGTGCCGACCAAATAAATTAATATAATATAATATTATATGATTAACAAAAATAAGATTTTAGAAATTGGCCATGCAAGTCGAGTGGGGAATGTTTAGTGTTAAGACTCATTTAAACAATAGGAAATCTAGTAGACATCAGCGGCGTGATAAGTTCATTCCTTCTGTTCTCGTAAGAAGATGTTGGCCGAACTTGTTATGAAGTAACAGTTTCTTATAATTTTATTAGCAGTAACTTTATTTTTTTTATCTAGAAATTTGTGTCAAAATATTTGTTATAACTTTTATTTTTATTTAATTATGGGCAAAAAGTAATTTTAAAAAGTTAAAAAAAAATTAGAAGCTCTATTTTGATGTTTTCCAACTTATACTTTTAAATAATTAATTTAAGCATAAATTCATTGATAACAAACACCCTCTTATTATATAGTACATAATTATGAAATTTATACCCATTCCGAATCTCATTAATTTTAGAAAGTGATTTCCCACACATTTTTTTTCTATCTTTATTGTATGAAATTATATAAATGTCTTTTTATATAGTTAAAATAATTGAGTCTTTAATAATGATTTATAAATTAAAACAGGGTAGTCCACTGCTTTAAGTGAGACTTACTCTATTATTTTTTCTAAATATAAAATATAACAATATTTACTTATTTGTCATGTGAAATTAACATTTCTCTAAAAGTTGCTAATAAAAAATAAAGTATTTTTTTATGAAAAAGGAAAGTACAAATATGATTACCATTTTCAAAGTTGTTAAAGTTTGGATGAGATTACAATTTCCCAATGAGAAAGAGAGAGAGAGAGAGAGAGAGAGAGAGGATATGATCCCTTACAACTCATTCATGAATGAAATGATGTGGTCTAATTCTAATGTGGGGTCTCTAACTTGTGAAAAAGCAATCCCTTCCCAAATGATGTCAAGAGCGTGAGTCATGTGCTGGCTAGCTAGGGAAAGAATGAATCAGGAGATCCAAGTGAGCTACCTTAATCACTCATTCCTCCAATTCCATTATTCAACACGCACCATTATTATTGAGTAGGTGGGTAGGAGTGCGCATTCATCGGATCAGGTTGGACGGATTCGAACACGTCTTATACTATATGTTAAGAGGATGTTTATTTATCTAAGTCTGACTTAATTCGATGTGGTTTTAAAGTTGAATTATCAATTTTCATCCCTTCAAACTCTTAGAATATGTTTTGATTCCAAATTTGACGAGAGAAAATGAAAAATAATTAAAAAAGCTAAAGTATCTAATTGTCCTAAACCATTGGAGCCTTTAGCTTTTTTTTCTTAACAAATTCGGAATCTAAACACATCCTTAAATTCTTAAGCCCGCCTGCTAAACCCATTAATTCAAGTTCCTAAATGCTAATTACATTTAAGCATTTATATTTTATTTATTCTAATTTTTCCGTTCTATAGTACCTTAGACAAATATTTTCTAGCCATCAAACAGTCCAAATATATACAGCTAATATTATATGGTGTTGAGTTTTTTTTTATTTTCTCCCCTTTTTTAATTTTTTAAGCAATTAATATACAACAATGTAAAACAACTACATATATATATAATAATGTATTCGAGTTGGCCGGATCTAGTTGGGCTACAAACTAAATTTCTAAGCCCGCAAATAGTCTTGAAATATAAATCCAGCCCATCCAAACTAGCCAAAATAATAATCAAAAGTCTTTAAAAAATTGGGCTAGATGGATGGGTCATCGGACCGGTGTCCACTTTTGGGCTTTTAAATGGTGACCAAGATAGGTCCCAAGAACTTGAACTAGCCATTTTCTTTAGCTTGTTAATTTCTTTTGCCTAACGCTATATTTAAATCCTTCTATATTTGAATCAAGGATTCAAATATAGTTTAGAAAAAAGATTAAATTCGAAATGTTACATCTTTCAGGCCGTGTTTGGATAATGATTTTGAGGGGAAAAAAAAAGTAAAGAAAAAAGTTAATGGACCTAATGGTGCATATTTAACATTTTTTTCTTTAGTTTTTATTTTCATCCATAAATCCCTTTTTAAATCCTTATGCTGTATTTGGATTAAAGATTTGATAAAAAAAAATAAAAAAAATAAAAAAGTGAAAGTGAATCAAGGATTTAAAAGTGAGGGAACCTAGAAAATATACACATTTTTAATAAATAAAAAATTGAAACGCCCTCTATAATCATAGGTTAGAAATGAATGGCACAGGAAGGGGAAAATCCTATTGGGCCACCATCCATGTGAGAACTAGCCCACTAGTTGAGCTGTAATATATTTGCTTTTATCAAACATTTTTCTTCATTATTTTTATTTTAGGAAAAATTAAATAAAAAATCCTAGGCTTTGACCTGTTGAGTCTAATCCACCTTGATGAGTTCAAATCCACATTGTCAAGTCCAAGCCCAAATCCAAGCCCAAGTCCACTCTCATGCACACGCCCACCAACCATGCGTGCCGAGCTGCGTCACGTGACAAGATAGCCGCGCCGACGAGCACCGAAATAAAATAATATATTAAATTTATATATCTTTTTTTATTAATAAATAAATTATAAATTTTGAATATTGTTGATCATTTTATATATATATAAGAATAAGATAATACGATAATTACTTAAAAATGAATAAATGTTGCTCTAGTCAGGTGGATTGAAAGCTTAAGCTCCTTACACAAGTCTTAGGTCTTGGGTAAATTTGCGATTCAGTTACGGTTTTAATTCATTACACTTAAATCACATTGTATAGTATTCTTTTTTAAAAAATTCATACAAATATAATATCAAAACTCTCAAATTTGCATAGTTAATTTGTTCGGTTGGGGCTTTAAAAAGGTAAGTCCTATACGAAGTTGTTTCTGTGTATTTTGCATGAGAACCACTTGGTTCTGCTAGACATAGGTAGACGGATACTGACAAATAATTTAAATTATTACTAAATTAAAACTAAAAAGTTTGATTTGCCAGATTTAAAATTATAGGTTTTAATTGGATCTCGTGGTCAAATCCTTTGTAATTTTTTTGTATTTCTCCCCTTTTATTTATTTGTTAACTTTTAGGAATAGCATCTTTAAAGGGCAATTTTTAAAAACCAGACAGTTGAGTGAAACAAAAAAGTGATCGGGTGAATTGGTCACTAATTCAATCGTTGGGTCAAACTAAAATTGAACCGTGATATTATAATTATGTCATTAATAAATTTAAAAATATAAATATAAAATAATTTTATTTTGCATTACATCAACCATCCTAATATTAAAAGCTTGAAAAGTCATACAAGAAAAGTTAAAAAATAATTTTAGAAAGTCATAATATATGTTATAATGTAAAATATAAGCCATTAAAAGTGTGTAGGCTAGTTAGCATATGGTGCACATATTAAGCTTGAGGTCTCAAATTCAATTCCTTCCTAACACAATTATATATAGATAGATAGAAAGTGGACCAGAGAGAGAGAGAGAGAGAGAACCGGCTGGGTATTTAGCCATACCCGGACTAAAAAGTGGACCGATAAATTGCTCAATCGATCGAACCGAACGGTCTGCTCCAAGTTAAAACATCCCTAAAAGGAAAAAAATGACATAAATGATAATATAGCATGTTCTTAGCATAAAAAGGTGAAAATTCCATTTTGTCAAGAGCTAAAAAATCATTAAATTAACAAAACATCAAAATTGGAGTTTATGCGAGATCCATGTAAAAAATCGTAGTATGTTAACTTGAAAGTGAGCTAATTAAGCTAGTATAAACTAGAAGTTTTTTTAAGCTAGTATAAAGTTAGGTAATACTTTGTTTATAGAAGTTTTTTTAAAGAAAACTTTAATTTCTAGTTTATTTTAATAAAATGATTACAAAAACAAATGCATAAGAAAATATTTATTGAGAAAATATCACGTAAAAGAGAGAAACAATGATAAGCTTTCTTGGTATTTTAGGAAATTAAAGACAAAGAGAAAATATATAATTAAATTAAATGGTTTATTTTTTTTAGTGATTTTTTTTAAATTATAGAATTTTTATTTTTTTAAATTTCTATTGTCAAAACGAATAGAAAAAGTGTAAAATTTTTATCAAATGGTGAAAAAAATTCACTAAAGACGAAAAAACTCAAAATCAATGCAGCTAAAAAATCATTCCCCTAAATTGGGCCTAAGAAAAAGTTAGACAAAACAAGGCTTTAGAGACTAGCGCATTGGAGCTTCTATTAACTCTATACTTAATTGACATGTAGCACACAAAATTGATACAATTTTACTTGTGCATACAATTTAAACATGCATTTTAATACATTTTTTGTCTAGTGTATTGGGGATGCTCTAATTAAAAAGGATCTGTCTTCTCTAGGTATGGCAATTTCCCCCAGACAAGTCGGGTTTCCGACCCCGACCCTAATAGGGCATGTTTGGGGCGGAGATAAATGGGTAAGAGGAGGAGGAGGGAGAGGGGAGGAATTCCAACTTGTCACAGGGTCGGGTCGGGATCGGGTTTAGTCCACTAAATCCCGAATCTACCCCGATTATATGTAAATAGATAAAATTATCCCTATTTTTTTATAATTATACCATAATATCCTTGCTATATATATATATATATATATATATATATATTAATAATGAGACATATATTTTTATGTCGTTTATAAAAAATATTATATATAATTAAAACAAATATTAAACGAGGCGAGGCAGGGCAGGGCAGGGCGGGGCGGGGAGGAGAAGGGAGTCCCAAATCGTCACGGGTTTGGGACTGGAGTGGGGGAGGATTTTCTTAATCGGGGTGGGGGCAAGACAAATCCACCCAAAACCGCCCCGTTGCCATCACTAGGCTTCGCTAAAGTCTAATTTTGGATTGCATCAATGTAGTCCAAGCATTTTAAGCCTCATTTTAGGTTAATTTTGATGATTCAAACATTTTATATTGTATACCTTATCGAGAACTATAGTACTATAAAAAATTACGTTTATCGGGTATAGATTTGTTATCGATCAATATTAATTTATATGGAGATAAATGAATATAATCATGTAT
>BRYE01000021.1:18299947-18307447 GCA_030159115.1 Actinidia arguta var. hypoleuca
AATAGTTAATGGATTAATATGATTCACTTTTTGTCACTCAATCAATATCCTTGTGGGGTATATAGTAACTTTGTTAAGAAGAAGAGCATATATGTGTGTTTTGTGTACTAATCCGGAACCTCATGGGTGATTAGTATAAAACAGGGAGAATTTATTACAAATTTCAAATCACAAGAGAGGTCACTGTCATTTTTCAAACGTCAAGAGTGTTTTGTGTATTAATATGTAACTTTAAAGATGATAAGTATATTTCACTTTATCTTTTTTAAACTTATGTGGCATCACTTTATTGGGTACCGGGAAACAGTTGTTTCACGGCGCAGCCATGAACAATTCAATCTCTAAAAGCAATTACACGGTAAGCACTTTTTTTCAAGTTATTTAAGTTCTTTTTTGAGAAAATTACAAAAGTAACCTAAGGATTTCACTTAAAGTAATAAATTTATTTTTTGATTTTTTAATTTCAATAAATTAATCCCTAATTTTTTAAACACATCATAATTTGAAGGAAACAGTTACAAAATAAATGGAGAAATGAAGAGTGGACCAGCATAGCACTAAAACACTTACCGAGATTTTATAAGTTTTATATTATGCACTTTTTCTTGAAATTCAACATCTTATTTCACCCGTTTTTTGTCTATATATATATATTTTACTTGAATAAGTGTTCTAATTGTAATACTATATTCCCCGATTCTCTTTTATTTCATAATAAACTGAAGGGATCAATCTCATCGTTTATTAGCAGAGGTCCATTTAAAATCGAGACAAAATCTCATATAAACTAACCGAGAGTTGTTAACAAAAGATTTGAACATACTGCGACTTTAAAGGTAATTCTTTCGTCATAGCAAAACTTCCAACTGACTAAACTATTTTGGGGTTTAATTGTATGTGTTAGATTGGCTTGTTTCGTTTACGTATTTGCAGTCTTGGCAGAATATGGAATTGCCAGCCGTCCACGGCCTTAAAAGCATGAGTCTCGAAGAATATGTACGCTAAAGGCTGTCCGCCATTATGCCTAAAATTGATCACATGGCCACCACCATTCACGAATTCATCATTTTTTTTAACTTGGAAGAAGCAAAAACGAATATCCAAGTAAATCAAGATCTCCATTCTGCTTGAGAATGCAGCTATATACCCACTTTACTAATTCAGCTAAGATGCAGCTGTCCTAAGATAATTAAGATGCGACAATAGATGATCAAAACAGCGAGATAGTTCAAGAAATGGGTGGTAAAATGGAAAATGAATAAAGATGAGAACACTAAAAATTATTTTGGGATGGTGAAGATGGTAGAAATTGACCGTAGACACTGATGATGATTTTTAGTGGATGTTGGGGGCAAGGGCCACCTGTCTGACATGTGAGACATGAATATTGAGAAATATCATCCGGTATTGTTTTGGGACGGCTCTTCGACAATCTAGTTAATGACCAGTAATGTATTAGAAAATGGGTTTATTAAACATAGTTTTAGCAATTTTTGAGATTAATTTAAAGTAGGACCCACATATTATTTTAGGTGGGTCCAAGAGGCAAAAATATTTATTTTTATGTGGGGATTAAGATTGTGTATTTAGTTGAACAAAATTATTTATATGTGAATGAAAAATTGACTTCAAAGTAGAGCATTTAATTATATTCTATGTAATTTTAGTCCCACATTGAAAAAATAAAAGATAAAATAGTGACAAATAAAGAGATACCTTGCACCTTGGTTGGGCCACAAGGGGTACTCATGTATGCGATTGGGCCCAAAACCACCACGCACACGTTGCCCGTTCCGAACCGGGCCATAGTCGCGGGTTGCGTTGGGCTTTCCAGATCAGTCTTATATTTTTGCTAAAAAATTATTTAATTTTGTATTAATTAAAGTTTTACTAATTACGATTTAAACTCGAATAGTTGTGTCTGTTCGCATTTTAGTCCTCAAACAGTGGTATCTATTCGATTTACCCCCTCGCATGAACAGAAGCGTTTCTCTTTTGAACAATTGCAACCCATTGCCTTTCGGTATGATTGCTTTTCTTCCAAATAACCACCAAATTGCCTATATAAGCAGTCATTTTCCTCAGTTTCTAGCACTTGAATTTTTTCTTTGCTTTTTTGCATCTTTTACTCTACATTTCACTGCATATTCACATACTTCAAGAGAGAGTTCATCCACAACCAATTCGCTAAGCCTATCGTGGTAGTGCTACCTCTGTGAGACATAGATCATTGCATCCTATGAGACGAACGCCATTAACCTCGAAACACATGTGCGAGGGTGAAATCTGTCGTAAGAAGATTGTGATAAACACAAATTCCGATCTTCCTATATTTTGTTTTGAATTATTGTAAGTTTTACATACTATTATTTTAATATATTTTCTACAATCAGTTTATGTTCATTTCCTTCAAAATTATTTTGAAATAGTATTCGGTTTAATTTAGTCTACACACAAGATTATTGTATAAATAGGAAAGTAAAATCATTTATGACGTTCATAAATTAACTATAAAATTTTACCAACCTATTTAAATTATGATAACATAATGTAGAGAGAGATAGTAAGTGAGAGAGAGTTATTAGTTCTACGTGTATAAAGAGAATATTGCGTACTCTTGAGAAATAAATGACTTGATTTTTTATGGTGCAGCTCGACGAGTACCTAAACGCGTCGATTGTCATGTCAATGAACATAGTATAACTCAGTGCGTGTGTGAATAAGCAGACTGCTATATCAATGAGTAAACAACTGACTTAATCATACTCCCAAGACATAATTGGTAGCTAGCATATCACATCCTCAACTTTTGAATCCAAACATGTAAGTGGTCAGAGACGGTACAAAGAGGGCCTCGCAGAAGCTACAGACCCTTCATCACTTCTAAAAGCTTACAAAATTTACTTTAGAATTTTTTTTTATACGTTAGCTCCTCTTGTCCCCTAATCCTGACTCTTACTCTGCCCCTATGAGTGTCAAAGAAAATTCACCGTGTAAGTTACTCTCTAACCCTAACAAGCCTTGAGAATCTCCATATGTTGGCGTGCATTGATCGAATTCTCACTCAGCAAATATTAACTAAACTTACTGAGAAGCAGTAATTTGACAATTGCACTAGCCTAAGCTCCTCACATAATAATCTAATAAATTAATTTATACTCACATAAAATATAAGTCTTACATTCAAATAACAATGTTTAACTCACAACTCATAAATAAATACAGATTAATTCATTCAATAATTTAGACTATCTTTGGCACCAAAAAACGACCTCAGAAACGATATCTTCAAAAATACTGTTTCAGCCAGCCATTCGTGACAAGTCTTCACAATAGAAACTTGGAGTTACAATAAAAAAAACAATAAAATAATTGTGGCCAAGAAAAAAATATCAATTTTGGTACCTCTCCCCATTCCCTACCTATTGTGTACCAATCAAAAATATTATCGAACGTGAAAATTATATAAATATCGTAAAAAAGCATTATATCTCTAATCAAGCTCCAAATTTCCATTTTGAAAGCCAAACTTTGTCCAACTCGCCTCTATTTTCTATTAAATAGAGAATTCACATGAAATCTCCAAATAAAAAGACATTGCCAATAAATGGAAACCAATATCGATTTTCCCTTACCATTATATTTTGTAAAATATATATAACTTTTAATTCATAAATCTATTTTTTATAAAAATAATTCTATTAAAAATAATGATAATGAGACTTGCAAAATGAGATCAATATTGGAAAGATATATTGATCTAATAAAAAAATAAAATATATTCCTAATAATATTAATTTTATAAAAAATAAGTATATAATTTAAAAGTTATCCATGCTTTTACACACACAAAAAAAATCAATAATTATACATGTTTTTACAAAAAAAAAATAGTTAAAATATAAATTTCCAAATTTTATAATCCCCATATTCGAAAGTTCAAAATTGAGTCTCCATTTTGGAATAACAAAATAACATTATAAATTTTATAAAAAATAAAATTATAATTTATAAGCTAATCATAAACAAAAATGATTAATAAATAATGATATGGAGATGAGCCTCCCAATTTCAGGAGAGTCTATTTGAAGACTCAAGGTTGAGTCTCCATATTAGCACGTCAAAATGAAAGTGGATTAAAACTTAAAATCTCCATTTTTATCATAGTGCGTGCAATTGGTGAGAAATGTGATCAATAGGATCAATAATTATCAATACAAATATAGATTTTTGAAAAATATGATAACCCTAGATTAATCATTGAAGAACATGAATTGAAGTACATAAAACCATATATTGAGTGAGAGCTTCAAGAGCCTGAAGATAATTTCTTTTTCTTCCCCTACCCAAAACAATAAAAGAAAGAGAGAAAAAAACAACTATTTATCGAGATAAGAGTAAGCCAAAATGACTGGTCATCATAATCTAGAAACCCTAGACAACTTGCCCCAATATCATCACCACATACTCTCACCCAATGCTTTTCACCTACTCATCGTCATCTTCATCTTCCTGCAAGCGACCAAAACAAGCACAAATCAAATCATTCTCTTCAACACAATCAATCAATTGTAGTCAAATTTGAAAAAAATTATTCAAATTTTGTCAAAACCTAACCTCGTCACTGCCTTCCTCTTCCTCGTCCACCTCGGATTTGGACTTGTCAGACTCATCATCATCAACTGGTCCCTCGGCCTACAATTGAAACAAGCAATCAGAAAAAATGTCAAAACAGCTTTCCCAAATAATCATGCCAACAACAAAAAAATTGATCATGTGATATATAATATACCATTCTCTTGTTGTAAGCCTCTAGGTTCTTGTTGTATTCTGTCTTCCTTTTTTCTGCCTTCGCCACATAGGGTGCTTTCTCCTAATTATCATGAATTAAACAACAATATGAAAATTATATTTGCTTTGCATCAGTTATAGAATCAAAATCAAAAAAGTTATATGATATGATTTAAATTATGGATTAGAGTTATTAAATTACTCACAGCTTCTGACAAGGATTTCCATTTGTCTCCACCGGCTTTGCCAACCTGATCCACGATTGAACATCATGTTATTTCAAAAACTACCAAAAAATACAGAAAGAATCAGCAATATACAGTCGAATATGCAGCTGGGATGAATCAGAAACGCTTACAGCGGCAACAGATTTGTTGTTGGGATGCTTCTCCTTGTACTGCTTCCTAAACTCCTCCCTAATTGATCAAACATACATATATATAACAAAAAGTCCTAAATCGATTAAGTTTTACTTGCACATAAAACACAGAGAGAGAGAGAGAGATGGCTATACATGAAAACGAAGAAGGCACTGGCGGGCCTCTTAGGCTTGTTCGGGTCCTTGACAGCCTTCCCTTTCTTCGCAGGCTTTTTGCTGACCTTCTCGGTCGCAGCGCCTCTCTTCTTCACTGAAAGCCTAACAACACAGTACGAAAACTCAATCGATCTTCATCGTCGATTCACTCGACAAAAAAAACGACCATACACATACGAGATCAACGGTATCACAGATCCAAAACAAAAACTTACTTGCTATCAGTTTTCTTCGTCTCCGCCTTCGATCTACCTCCTTTCATCGCTAAACCTGCAAGAAAAAGCGTCAGAATCGGCGGAAACCGACGTGACTCGGACTGAGTTAGCGCCGCGAGGACCGAGTTTACCTCAGGTTAGGGTTTTCTAGAGAGAACGATACGCACAAAAGTATATGGAGAGAGCGAATATAGAGAGAGACCGATGCTTTGGTGTGTTGTGAGCTGTGAAGCGGCCGAAAGGGAGAGAGATAAGAAGGGAAAATTAAAATGAATCGGGAATGAATTGAAGTCCGGGTTTAGGCGGGATTTCAAATATCTTTTGCCACGTCACCGATTCGTGTGCTCGCACGCGATTGGCTGCTCCTCTCTCTTGCTCATCTCCGCTTTTGGTTTTGGGTCTCTTGGTTTGTGCTTTCAGTTGTGTTTCTTCTTTCGCTGGCTGGACTCTACGTGGCCGCATCCTGATGCTGCTTGACCCACACGTGGTATACGATGATTCCGGTAATTGACAAAATTGACCTTTATAGTGAGAGGAGCTTCTCAATACACGTATTTACTTTCTTTTAGCACACACTTTCTTTTTACACCCAACTAAAAAAATTAAAAACCTAGATTCTCACCGATATCCCCCCATTATGGGTGTAACTTCGTCCTGGAGCCCGTGGCTTGCCCGAGCCTGACTAGGGCCCACCCATTTGTTATGGGGTGGGACTGGGCTTAAGGATTCGCACCCGACACTTGCCAAAAGCCCATTCGAACAAAAACAAAAAAATATCAATCTTTGATGTCAAACTTAAAAATAATAATAATAATAACAACAATAACAACAACAACAACAACAACGTAAAATTCAAGGTCAAGCTCGCCCAAACCAAGGCCTACACTTAAAAGCCAAAGCACGTGAATGGTCTAAAAACAAGCTCAAGTCCCAAGCCCAAACATCCTAGAGTCTTGGACTTTTTTCAAATCTGTTTCCCTCGCCTAAGCCTAAACGTTGATGAGAGGCCAACGGGCTTTGGTTAGGTCGCCCATACCCATAATTTTTGCCCAAAACTAGACGAATTTACACCCCTGCCCCCAATATCTTTTGATCTCCACACCTTCATCCTCTTTTAAGCCCTAAACGATGATCATAATAGGGGGAGTAGGTGGGACGAGAGAGGGTTGCGAGTAGCAGCTTTAGGTAGGGAGTAAATTTAGAGTGATGGCTTAGGATGGAAAAGTTTTAGGAACACCAAAGTGGAAAAGGGAGATCAACTGTCCCAAATGTTTTGGGACAACAAATCCGGACTCAGGAAAGGGATGGCGGGGGAGACATGATAGTCGTTGACAATGGCTATGGTGGCAGCGAGATGTAACAATGATGCAGCGGTGCATCAATGCATGGGTTTGAGAGAGAAAATTTGACTACTAAATTCTAGAGCTTTTGCCCATGTTCGCATTTTTTTAAAAAATGAACAAAGTAGAAAAAAAAACAAAGAATGTTTACATTTAAAAAATCACTATTATTTGAGTAGTTGAAGGTTCATGAAAACTAATCAATTCCTAACATGTCAATGAATGATTGATGTTGCATAATTACATCATTAATTCCTAACGTGGCATTGTATGAAAAACAATGGACATGTGATACTTTAAGTACCTTTTAACCAAAAATTACAATTTTTAAAAAACTAAGTAAAATCGCATTTTCTCACACTCTCACTCCTTTATGAGAATTTTAATACTTTGTTGGTTGAATGAATTTTTTATTTTAAATGTAAAAGGTCCATAATATTTAAAGTTTCTCAATTTTATTCTAAAAAAAATTCGAATTAAATCAAATACTGGAATAAAATTAATTCAACACAAGTTTTTTTCATTTATTCATAATCAGATTCCATGTAATTACATACTCTCAATCCTCCTAATCAACATAAAAAAACTAAGTGTGCACTCAGAACGTCAAGGGGTCAAT
>BRYE01000021.1:18319947-18322447 GCA_030159115.1 Actinidia arguta var. hypoleuca
AGAAAAAAAAAAATTAAAGGATCAAACAATCTCAATAATGCGTATATTGGAAAATGCCAAAGCGAGAACTTCCTATTTTCCGTCAAAGCATCTCTGACAATACTCTCTAGTGGGGATTTTCTATTTTTTAAGGGGTTATTTTTTAATGATTGTCTCCAACAACATACTCTATTATTTCTCTATTTTATTAAAATATTATTTTTTTCATTTTAGATAAAAATCACTGCCTCTATGGGAAAAGAAATATGCTCACTGACCGGAATCAACCAAAGTACCAACAATGAACACCATCCAAAACCATCTTTCTAATCCCAATAGGCAAATCTAATGTTTCCAATTTTGTCAAGAAAAATATTATTTCCAAGTTAGGGCTTTCCAATTCCATCAAAATCAAAATTGTTGTTGTGGAAAATTGGGGCTGGACCTCGGCAATAACTCGGGCGACCTGTGCAGAATATGAACAAACGTGATCGCCCGGAGTGAGGCCGCTCAAAACCCCTCCGGCTCGAAAATCAGACCAATGTGAATATAAGTTGAGCAAAATATAAGAGCTTTATGAAAATGTATGGTGGTTCAATTTTACTACTGAGCATACTTTTTTATAATGGGGAAGCGGCTTTTATATAGGTGGATGTTGGATCCGTGTGAGGATAATTAGGAGAGATTTACGAGTAACCATGTTTGAAAAGTATATCCCTGATATATAGGAGAAATAATAAGAGAATGTCATATAGAGAGCAACCCGCAATCATAGGAATCGTGATAGATACTATTTTCCCGTAGAGGCGGAATCCTCGCGGAGATGGACTCTGACCAAGCGGAGGTGCGATGGACTCTGGGATAGGAGTTCTTGTGGAGATAGTCCTCTTAGGGTTGGTCTTTGATCTAACGATGTGAATTACCTCGCCTTATGGCGAGCTAGAAAGGAGTCCTTGCTTTCGGGAGAAGCGGTCGATTAGAGATCAAAATGAGCGGCGACTATAAACATAATGGGATCATGTCGACGTGCTCGGTTTATAAATAAGAGGTTATTTTACCAACATCATTAGCCCCCCTATTCAAGATGCCGAGATAAGATGAGGGATTTACGAGTAATTAGCGAGATAACTGCCTATTGGTAAGGACGCCACGTAATGATGAAGTGTCACCACAAACGGACACGTGGATGAAGACATTAAATGTCAAAGTGACGTGGTGGACAGAATTGACGGCGCAATAAGGATGCTTTTGGCAGGAATGGCGAAGCATTAAAGGTCTTTTTGGCGGGAATGGCAGTTACGAACCTCGAAACCAAAACATCGCGTGATCTAGGATGTTAGAGCATTTGATTCTCAGCCCTTGGTATCTCCTATATATAAAGGGGCCCGTCCATTCATTTGTACTTTTTCTTTTGTGCTATCAAACTGCTGCTCTCGTTTTAATTTCCTCTTCACTTTTATTTGTGGTCGTCTCCTCGCCTTTAGCTTAGTAAGTATCCTAACCCACCCTAGCTTTTACTCACTTTTGTAGTTTATGTCCCATAGACCCGAGGTAGGTAATTCAAAAAAACTTAGAGGATTCTCTACCCTTTTGGGTGTTTGATCATTTAGGAGAAGGATCGTCGTATATGACAGATGAAGTGAATCAATCTCCTGAATCACTTATAGAGGATCCCTTAATCCCCGAGGTCAAACCTCTGATCGCCATTCATCCCTCATTGGAGAAGGAAATCAACATTATGACCCCAGAGGAACTGATTCTACTTAGAGAGTCTTACTTTTTTCCTCAAAGCGTGTAAATCAGGATTCTCGAGGAGGAAGAGACTATAACTTCAACCCGCCCAGGCAAGGTGACCTTTTACGAGGCTGCCTTTCATGCGGGCCTCCGATTTTCCATTCACCCTACAATTAGGTTAATCTTATAATTTTATAATATATGCCCTGCTCAGCTCGTCCCCAACGCATGGCGAAGTGTCATCTGTGCAATTGCGTTGTGGCGAGTATATAAATATGACATGTCCCTTTCTGAGTTTATGAACTTCTTTAGTCTTAATACTAACCCTACCCCAGACCAAACTGTTGTGGTGGAAAACTGGAGCGAGCAACTAACAGTCAGAATTGCTCCTTTCACCTTGGCTCTGGACCTCGGTAATAAGGGCGACCTACGCAGAATATGAATAAACATGATCGGTCAGGGTAAGGCCGCTCAAAACTCCTCCGATGTGGAGATCAGACCAAGGCGAATATAAGCTGAGTAAAATATAAGAGCTTTATGAAAATGTATGGTGGTTCAATTTTACTATTAAGCGTACCTTTTCGTAATGGGGAAGCGGCCTTTATATAGGTGGAGGTTGGAGATCCGTGCAAGGATAATCAAGAGAGATTTTCGGATAACCATGTTTGGAATGCCATATGGAGAGTAACCCGCAATCATAGGAACTGTGATGGATACTGTTTTCCTATAGAGGCGGAATCCTCACAGAGATGGACTTTGACCAAGCGGAGGCGCGATGGACATTGGG
>BRYE01000021.1:18347447-18352447 GCA_030159115.1 Actinidia arguta var. hypoleuca
TAACAAAATTAATCTAAAATAAAAAAATATTGATCTAATTTGGCAAAAAAATAATAAAGACAAAATATTATATTAATATTTTTTATTTTTAAACTTTTCTCATCAAGAACAATTGAAAAAATATAAAATTTTAATCAAATGGGTGAATAAAAAACACTAAAAATAAAAAACTAAAGCAATTAAATTTACACAAAAACAAGATAATTTAACTAGCTTAAATTGTGCTTAAATTGAAATTGAGAAATCATTTATTCAGTGAGATTACTAAATTTTTTTTTGGCTACGCCAGTGTAAATGTTGAATTGACTTTTTTTGTATGTAACATACGTTATGTAGTTTGTAATACTTTTTGAGTCGTATAAAAATACACATCATTTCGTGTGAAAATTTGAGAAGCCAGTGGTTTGTTTTCATTTGATTTGGATGATTGGGCATTTGGGTGGTAGGTCCCACTCAAGGATTTGGAAAGTAGAGCATTCCTGGCTCCTACTTTTCACTTTCTATGTTTGTACCACAGCCAGCAAACTTCTGGATTGCGATGTGTGAACACTATTTATATATTACGAAAGTATCCAAAAACGAAACAAATACGCAATGAACAAGTGGTACTGGTTTCCCTGAATATTCTTCATTGATGATTGCTAAAAACGAAACTACGGGTAAAGAAAAAGGAAGGTATATGACATAGGGCAATGATAGTTACACACCTAAAAATAGGTATGTATAAGACACATTTATTATTTTATCTCATAAACAAGTGGAATTCGTCCTGATTAAAGGTTTTTAGAAAATCTTAATTAAGACGGATCTCATTTATTTATGAGACATATTTTTGAGTGTGTCTTGTATATCATTTTTCATATGACATATAAAAGGGGACTACAAAAAAAGTTAGTACTCTTTGTATCAATCAAGGAAAAATTTCACCATTAACCCTATAGTTTGACAAAAGTTTCAATTTGTTTGTTTTAATTTGTATAATTAGAACTTTACGGTTTTAATTTCCTTCCAATATAGTTCAACTGATAATGCCCGTTAAGAATTTAGATAGAATGTGAGCATTGAAGCTCACATGAAAATTTTTAGAGAGTACTTTATCGTCATTCGCTCTTGTAGTTTGACTAAAGTTTTAGTTTGGTTCCTATAGTTTCAATTGGTATAATTAGGACCTTGCAAATAATATCTATGAAGAATTTGGACGAATGTGAGCATTGAAGCTCACATGAAATTTTTTGGAGAGTATTTTATCACCATTCCATCTTGTAGTTTGACCAAAGTTCCAGTTTGGTTCCTATAGTTTCAATTGGTATAATCAGGATCTTACAAGTAATATCTATTAAGAATTTGAATGGAAAGCGAACACTTGGAGCTAACATAACAATTTTAGAGGATGTTTTTACGACCATTATTGCTCGTAGTTCGGTCTCTAAAGATGACTTACTTTCCATTCAAATTGTTAATAGAGCTTGACAAAGGAACGACATTAGAATTAGATTAAAACAGCAAAGTCCTAATCGTTGAAATTAGAATTATAGAAATTAAAGTGAAATTTAACCCAATAATCAATACTAATAAGAGAGAAGTTAAGAAGTGGTCACTTAAACCGAGTAAACAAATATTACTACTCGGTCTCGGAATCCATTAATCAATAATAATAAGAGAGAGAAGCTGCTAAGTGTGGTCACTTAAACCGAGTAAACAAATATTACTACTTGGTCTCAAAAGTAGCGAAAATCGATGTGCCCTCATTTTTTTTTAAAATATCGTGTTCACGTGTCTGTGTCGTGTTGTATTCGTGTGGGATACATTGTGTTGTATTCGTGTTTGTATCCCACGCTTTTTAGGTTATATGTTTTGTTTTTTGACCTTAATGGAACTTTGACTGTTAGTCATTGTTTCCGGTGTTCATTTGAATCTATTAGCTCCGAAATTAGCTCCGAAGTTGTCACTTAAACCCAATAAACAAATATTACTTTGTTTGGTCTTTTTTTGAGAAAATCATCTTTTTAAAAAGACAAAGATGTGATCCTTAAAAAGTTTTAATTTTTTAAATAGACCAAAAAAAATAATGGGACATTGGTTGAATCATTGAACAGTATCGATATAGTTGAATCATTTTGAGATTCGTTTTGGATCCAATTTAATGATCAAAATTGTTTATGTTTTACACATCATTGAAAACTTTATTACTGTAAAAAAATTATCGAATACATATTAATGGTGAATAAATATCAATTTATATCAAGATAAATGAGTATGATGGCTAATTACATTTTTCTACTTGAATTACTAAAAATAAATTAGTAATTCAACCTCTATAGAATCAAATTATCTATCTAATTACATTATTCTACTTGACTATGATGGCTATTTATAATTGGGCCCTTTTTTATAATTTATACATACATACTTTCTAAATCTTAAATGTTAAGGCTTTGACTTTTTGTCATTGATTGTGTGAACGAGAATAGAATTACAACAAACAGTATTTTTCTAGGTAATAGTAATTAGTAACTACCGGCAACTACATACATCAATTCTTGACTTGATAGAAAATGACATCAATTTATTACGATGTATTGGGTGGTAAGAATTTGAAACCAGACAAAGTGGTAGTGTAAGGACGTTTTTCGGTGTCTTTGGTCTTTGGTCGATCGAGCCTATTAAACAGCAATTATGAGAAAGGTCATCCAAAGCTGTTATGGGGATGTCTCACCGAAGGTCAAGTCAGTGATCGGAGAAAACAAAGAAGAAATGAGCAAATGAGAGATTTTAACTAAGTTTGAGAGATATTGAGAGAGAGAGAGAGAGAGAGAGAGAGTGTCTTTTATAGTGCAGTTCAACGTGTGTAAGCTCGATAGAGATGTCTTGTCGAGATGGTTGCTATGTTCGCCGTCCGAGCTATTGTACTAAGATTGCTGGTTAGACTTGCTGTAGAACGATAGTCCGACGGCGGTTCGCGATGGTCTTGACAATATATTTATTCCCTTACAATATATATATTCAAAATTGATTCTTTGCAGTTGAACATGTAGAGTATAGGTGTAGTTTGGGCTTGTGGACTTAAAATCAGACTTTACTTCCACGACTCACTAAGTCCATTTTGTAGTCCCTATTTGTAGATTATTCATAAAAATATTTTAATTTGATATGATAATTGCAGTCAATTAATCATATCATTTCATCACATTTGGTTTTGAAAATATGAATTGTCTACTTTTAAAATCCGTTTTGTTAATTTGTTTTAAAGACAAATACAATCAAATCATAGAATAGGGTTATCGGATTTAACTATTTTTTTTATATTTATACATTGCGACCAAAATAAATATATCTAATTTCATCAAAACGAAACATGTGGTGGACTCACAAGTCCAAATTCCATAATTCAATCCACACTAGTCTTGTCCCATCGGACTTCTTAGAAAAATTATGTTAAGAAACTTCTTAGGTAATAAGGTTTGTTTCTATCCCCAAGGAAATGACATCTTGTATAAAGAAAAAGAGAAGACATCCCATTGATAAGAAAAAGCTGTACCTAAAAGACAAATTAAAAACAAGAATTCTGAAATTTAGATATTAATAAAAAACATTATATTATTTTGATAAGTTAATCTCAGGATTGACATGGTAGTTTGAGTTTGGAATTGAAAAATTTGCTCGCTTTTAAGATTTTAGGATCGAAACCTCTTATGTGTTATCATTCTTGAGTTAACAAGTATATGCGGGGTAGCCTCAATTTTAATCGGATCATCTGCTAATGAACGGTGAGATTAATATTCTAAATTAATTAATTTTTTGGTCAGATACTGAGTTATCGAAAATATAATTTAGATGAGTTTGGCTTTGCGGCCGAAGCTTTCCCATGCCAATGGTGACCCCGGCACAAATCTTATTGTTCTTAAGCAGCAACACCATTTCCACTCTTCCCTTCAATTAATTCATATTTTCAGAAGCAATTTTGCAGAAAAAGTTTATAAATATTTTCTTGTTTGATGATTTAATTAGTTTTCTTGAATTTTTTTTTGACAAAAAAAATCATTTTATGTTAAATTTCTTTTAAAAATTTTAATAAAAAATGAATAAAACACAAAAAATTTTAATAAAAAAATAAATTTGGAAGGCTAGTGATTTCAAATATTTACTTTTATTCAAATATCTTTACTATATAGAAGTATATTTAAGTAAATTCACCATGATAAGAATAAAAAGAAGTGCAATTAGAGAAAAGAAAAGTGTAAAAATCACTGCTTTTTGAATATCGTTTTACAAATTAGATTTGAAAAATCCAACCAAACATATGGACCACCGTGGTGTCGGGTACGGGTCGTCGGATCCACCCGATCCATGAAAATGGCCGGTGACGAAACTGACCAGGCAAACTCCCGCGTCGTTGACTTAGCTTACACAAGTTTCTGCCAAAGCAAATGCAAAATGATTATAATAAGAAGGTTAAAACGATAGCTTATACTGTATATATATCTCAGAAATTGAGGCATAAACACAAGACAATTCTGGGAAAAAAATCAAGCTCTCTCTCTCTTCACTCTGAAACAGAGGTGTGAGAGAATATGGGAAATTGCTTGAGATCTCAGCCTGCGGATCGTAACCCCTCCTCTAAGACTAACCCCAGCAGCACTACACCTGTTCCTGCCACTCCAGGTACAAACCCATTATCAAATTTGGAAACTAGTGCTAATTGGGGTTGTCTGTCTATATTGCTATTTTCTTCATGCCATCTGCATTGATTTTACTGTAACCATGGGAAATTAAATGGACAATCTTTGATTTTTTTTTTTTTTCCCCTTTATATAATTCACTTCTATTTGCTTTTTCTGTGCACATGTTTGTTCGATTTAATCTCATATTTTTCCTTTTTCTTACATAATTACCACATGGGTTCTCTCTATTTTTCAATTATTTGAATGCGTTGTTTTGATTTTGCTGTAAAACCATGAGAAATTGCCTGGAAACTCTTGCTTTTATCTTAATTCAGTAAA
>BRYE01000021.1:18357447-18364947 GCA_030159115.1 Actinidia arguta var. hypoleuca
AAAATTGTGCACTAGTGAATTCAATATTTTTAGCTATGCAATCGAAACAAAATTGAGTAAT
This sequence comes from Actinidia arguta var. hypoleuca, assembly GCA_030159115.1. Classification (NCBI taxonomy): domain Eukaryota; kingdom Viridiplantae; phylum Streptophyta; class Magnoliopsida; order Ericales; family Actinidiaceae; genus Actinidia; species Actinidia arguta. Next base: position 18,357,509 of record BRYE01000021.1, read on the forward strand.
TGAGTATGATGATTTGGGAGTATAACCGTGAGACTTGAAATTTTTTGTCTACAATCTGAGATTTTTGAATTTCTTTAGAGGATGACGATGGACAGGAGGTTTTGCGGTGGGGATGGGTGGTGGTGGAGCCGCGAAGTGAGGGGGGTTGGGTGTGGAGAGAAAACTCCATTAAAAAATTTTAGGGTTCTGGTCCTTAATAGTAACTTAACAAAGGGACAAGAGAGAAGAACTTTGGCACGCCAAGTTTGGGTTATGAGTTTTTTATTTTCTTAGTTTTTAAGTATTTTTGTTTTTAGTAGTTTTTTTTGCAGTTTGATCAAAATTTTAAACTTTTTTATTTTTTTTGACCAAAAAATTATTTTTTCTTTCTGTTTTTAGTTTTTATTTTTTTATTTTTTCAGACTCGTATCGTCAAAAGAAACCGAAAAAATATAAAATTATGATCAAACGGAGAAAAAAATTCACTAAAAAAAAAATCCATAACTCAAATTTGACCTACGACAAAATCAATTCCCTTAAAAATTCTGATTTTTTAGAAAGGAATTTAAAATGGGATGCGGGATTAATCTTCATTTTGGATCGTTGCTGAAAAAGAAACTCCGAGTAAAGAAAAAGGAACACGTTACACGGATATATGCATAGGGAAAAATTCATTATCGGTCATTGTAGTTTGACAAAAATGTTTCTTTGGACCTTATATTTTTAATTTTTATAATTAAGGCCATATAGTCTCAAATTTGTTTTTATTTAGTTCCACTATTGCTACCCGTTAAGAATTTGGAGAGAGAGAGAGAGAGAGAGAATTAAAAGCTCACATATCAATCTTTAGAGGGTAATTTTATCGCTATTAGAGTTATATACAAAAATGCACAAAAAATAGAGGTCTCACCACATGTGATTATATGAGTATGTACCGTCCATGCACAACATAAAATACAACCTTGCTCTCAGATTATACATACACTTTCTCTTTCTAGATATTTGGAAGTCTAACTTAACCGTCGGAGGGCCGTTAAGTTATGTGATTATGGCATACACTCGAGCTTGAGCACGTGGTTCTGAAGTAGTTGCATGTCCCTGCCGTGCACTTTTAGTTGTTCCTCTACCTCCCCCAACTACACTGCCTACTGATGAAGCTGTTGTAGGCCTTTGCGTACAATTTCTTGCAATATGTCCAGGTTGCCCACACTGATAACATTTATCCATCCAAGGCATTGGACAATCTCGGACTATATGCCCCTCAACTCCACACCGATAACAAATAATGCCTCCCGTGTTGCCAGATCTTGCACTGGTAGGTCCAACCGGTGGCCTCCACGATCCTTTGCCTCTCGAACTTCCCACACCTCTGAAACCACTAGATCTTGCATCTCCTGCACTAGTCTGTGCTCTACTTTGTTCCACCATTATAGTATCTGAAGACCTTTGTCGAGATGGTCCAGCTCCTGAATCAAACCTCCCCCTCTTGAATTGTTCCTGTCTATCTTGAAGTTCCTTCACATCACGTTCTGCAATCTTGGCCTTGTTCACCAATTCTGCACATATGATAATCTTAAATGCAGACACACGAGACCGGATTGACAAGTCCAAGCCCTGCTCAAATCGCCTACACTTTACATCTTATGTGCATACTAACTCAGGTGCAAATCGAGACAAAGCAGTAAATTATTCTTCATACTCCACCATTATCATTTATCCTTGCTTAAAATTAATGAAGTCTTGCTCTTTCTGAGTACGATAAATGCTAGAAAAGTACTGATCATTAAAGATTCTCACAAACTGATGCCAAGTAATTGCAACTCCTCCAGGTTGAAGCATTCTCCTCATAGCCTCCCACCAATTCCGTGTCTCTCCCTTCAACATAAATGTGGCCAAATATAATTTTTGCTCTTCAGTTACTTCCATCACTTCAAAAATAGCACCCAATTTCTTCAACCATTCTTCAGCATTATTGGATTTGTTGCTCCCACAAACTCAGGCGGATTCAACTTCATAAACTGTTCATATAAAGTTGTACCTCATGCGGGTCTTGCCAACTGTTGTTCCATATACTGAGCCATCAAAGTGGCTAGTCTCTCCGTTGCATCAGGCTGATGCTGCACACGTGGCTCTTGCTCTCTTTGTTCAGCTCCTCTAACAGAATTTGATGACTCCTCATTTGCCATTCTTTCTTTCTGCATTACATCAGGATTAGTACACCAACATATAATATCACACATTTGTTCATCACCTAACCAATCCCGACAACACCCTATGATTCACTGCATTCCTAGACATCAACTCCACACCATAGCCTCATTTATATACTTTGGCTTTAAACCCACAACTATTAGCTGTTTAAGCCACAACTCTAATACCAAGATGTCACACCCCCAACCTAATTAAGACATAATTAATGCTAATTAGGTGGGATGTGATCGCACAGACCACCATGCCTGCGAACGACTCCTATATCCACCACAATACTTAACAGATATTAAGTACATCATCACTCACTCCCTGATAATTTAAAACCAAATACCATAAGATAAACATATACACATTCTAATGGAAATATAAACAAACTCATTAGTTTTTAAACATAAAACATAAATATTTATACAATCAACACCAAACTAAATAAAACTATACAAGGGCAAGAACTATCCCAAGTTTTGCCAATGATTCCAAACGCCACCAACAAAAGACCACCACATCTAGGACTGCAACCACAGTGAACCAGACAGCTATCTACACCTCCTCACCTGCCAAAACAGTCTGTGTGGGTGTGAGTTAATAATCAACGTACTCACAATAGATAATCATACTCATAAAGAATGCTAATAATAAACATCCACCATAATATTCAGAAATAGAGATCAACAATGCAATGATGCATCACCCACATGTGTGAGCAAGTTTAGATAACGTTGGCCCAATATATCGATGACTCGTTATCAAAGAATGCCCACCGTGGCACCCTTAGGCTAGTCCACCGTGACTAAGCCTTAGTTAACCCACCGTGATTAACTTTCACCAGTGCAATGCAAATACACAAGATAAATGTTATGCATTGCCATATCACCTCATATATATACACCTCATAAATATAATCACCAATATCAATCATGTAGGGAACTAACAGATCAATATGAATAAGATCATCACATATTTTAATTCCACCTGTCACTGCACACACACCGCAATCAAATTACGTCTGAGGTTGCCTTGACGGCCCTTCTCTTTCCTTAGCACTTGTCAGTCAAAATTTATCAGTGCACAAGCACAATGTATGAATCAATGACAATAAAATTCAACATATGCACTGTCTACACACATCAGAATTTCTCCTTCACAAACCCAATACCATAACTCCTCTCAAATTTCTCACACAACGCCTCAATGTGATGCATTGAATTTATATAATTCAAGCCTATACATTTCTAATTCACTCTGATAGATGTTCATTAAATGTTATTATATGCACCCTATTAAAATTTCTAGGCGATTAGACAAGGTTTCACCGTTGATTGTCATCAAATACGCTTAAAATCTCTATCGTTCACCACTTTATGTACCACGTCATTATAACTTTAGAATTAGTCTAATATGACCCTATAATTGGATTCGGAACACTAAAAAATATAGGAAATGACTATTCACTCGGTCAAAAACTTATCCGATTGACCAATTTTCAACTAGGGAACACAAAAATTTTATAGGCGCGACTACACTGGATAAATTCCAGTCCTGGGCAGCCATGGAAGCAAATGAAAATTGCGAATGTTTCGTTTCTTCTACCTCTTTTATCAAATCCCAAATTAAAGTCTACCAACTATGTATATATATACATGTATAAACATTATGTCAAGTTATATATAACAAAATTTTAATATTTCACAATAAAGATCAATAAAGTAAAAGAAAAGAGTATGATTTACTTAAAATTGACTGTTTCTCCTTTATTTCTCTCCCTCTCTCTCAATTCTTTTCTTTCTCTTCTCTTTTTTTTTTTTTTTTTTTCCTCTACTTCTTCGGTTACCAGATAGATAGATAGAGAGATATGCACGTATATAGAAGAAGAAAAGAGAAAGGGACGGGTGTCTGCTGACACACCCAATTTTTTTTGTCATAATTATACTTTTTTTCTTTAATTTTTACGTAATTACATTACCTCATCTTAACTTTCATGTCTTCTTTAATCTTATTCCCCAAATTTTGAATCTTTCAATTCAACCCCAAACTAATTTATATATTTATGTTTGCACCCATAACTTTTTTAATAATAACATTTATATCCCTACACACACTTCCACGCATATGACGCGCACTCATTAAACTACACTAATTAACATAATCACCTTATATATATGCATGAAACAAGACTAATTATGAGATTAAGAGTTTAGGGTCTCATAGAGAGCGCTAATTACTTCCAAATGAGAGAAGCGTGTGTCTTTTACAGTGTAGTTCAGCGTGTGCAAGCTCTGTAGAGATGTCCTGCCGAGATAGTTGTTATGTTTTCCGTCCAAGCTACCGTACTAAAGTTGCTGATCAAACTTGCTATAAAGCGATAGCGATAGTCTGATGGTAGTTCGCGATGGAGCTCAACTGGAAATAAGGTTAGATATTTTATGCCTACACAATATAAATATATATATATATTCAAAATTAATTCTTTGCAATTGATTATGTAGAGTATTAGTGCAGTTTGGGCTTGCGGGTTTAAAAGCAGACCCTATTTCGATGACTCACTATTTGTAGATTATTCATAAAATATTTTGATTTGATATGACAATTGTAGTCAATTAATCATATCATTTCATCACATTTGTTTTTGAAAATATGAATTGTCTAATTTTAAAATCAGTCAAGGTTATTGGATTAAACTATTTTCTTTATATTTATACATTGGGACCTAAATTAATATATCTAATTTCATCAAAATGAAACAAGTGGTGGACTCACAAGGCCAAATTGCATAATTCAATCCACGCAAATCTTGTCCCATCCGACTTCCTAGAAAAATTACGTTAAGAAACTTTTTAGTAGGGCTATTCACGGGTCGGTTCAGGTCGGATTTGGGGTCACCCGACACCCAAAACGAACTTGTCGGATTAGAGAAGTTTGGACCCGATTTTGATCCGATAGATGGTCAGGTTGGGTCGGATCGGGTGGAATTTGGTCGAGTTAGATGAAAATAGTGGATTTGTAACACCCCGAATCCATTAAATTCGTTAAATACATAAATCATGATTCGTACGTCAATTAATGAGGTTAAGTATTAAGTTAGAAGAATCAAATCTAAGTTAAGAATCCTTAAAAAACTAAAGTTTTATTTCTGCCCAGTTTTGTTCTTAGAATTCGAACGCTAGGAGGGACATTTGAATGCTAAATAGTTCGAACGTTAAAGAGAGCGTTCGAACTCTATCGCTTGTGGCATATTTCATACTCTCAGTATCTCCATTTCACATTTTCTTCTTAGAGTTTGAACGCTAAAAAGGGCATTCGAATGCCAATAGTATAAAATAAAAAATAAAAATGGATCACCAGATTAAAAAAAGGGGAGCCATACACACACAAATTCGGAAGGAAAGAAAGAAAGAGAAGAGAGAGAGAGAAGAGAAAGGAAGAAGAAGAAGGATAAGGAAAGGAATGGAGAAAGAGAGAAATAGAGAGTGAGAGTTTGAAGCTCAACTAAGGAAGCCATTTTGGAGGCTTGAAGAATTGAAAAAGAGGTAGGGACCCTAACCTATTCATGTGTATATGAGATATGTAAATTTTGGAGTTTCATTAAGTCTCATTATGTTAAATAGCATGCACTAAAGTTGGATTTGAGTCAAATTGAGTGTGGATTTCAATAACCCCAAATTAATTTATGTTAGGTTTTATACTTGATTTTAAAACTAGATCTACCATGTTAGGATTAAAATGAAGGCTTAGTTTTGAGATATTGTAGTACTAATAGGTCACTCATAGTATCCCATAAGTCTAAAAAAGATTGGATTAGGTTTGGGTTGAGTTTTGACAAAATTTTCAGGACTAGCTACTGTTCTTGCAATCCCATGCAGGTAACGTTCGAATGCCCATGAACAGAGTTCGAATGGTCTAGACTTTTAACCTTAACGTTCGAACGCCACTTTTAGAACACTTTTAATGTTCGGACGGTAGTTACTTTTAGTCTTAGAGTTCGAGCGCCAAACCCAGCGTTCAAACGCACAAAGAAGAAAAGATTAAGTATGTAGTCTTAGAGTTCGAACGCCTCTGTGCATCGTTCGAACGGACAGAAAGTAAAAAATCAGACATTTAGTCTTAGAGTTCAAACGCCTCTATGCAGCATTCGAACGGATAGAAAGTAAAAACTAGACATTTTGCCTCAGCGTTCGAACGCCTCTGTGCAGAGTTCGAACGGACAGAGAGTGAGAACCCAACATTTAGCCTGAGCGTTCGAAGGCCAAAACCAGAGTTCGAACGCCAAGACCAATTTCAGATAGTTATGAACCCTTTTCTTTTAAAACACTATAACCATAGACATAGTATGTTAAGTCTTTCAACTACCCAATAGAGGATTTAGGTCTGCGTTTAAGGATTTTTTGATTTCGAATAAAAGTGTCTAAGGTGAACGAAGAGTAGTATTACTTTGAGTCAATTAATGCCGTATTATTATACCTAGCAATTGATGTTTATATCGCTTACATTTAGGGACACGGGACGTAGCACCTAACCAAGGAAACTCAGGTGAGTAACATGATGCCATGAACAAAATTATGTATTTTTAAAATATTTTTAATACGTACTATGCATATTCAAATGCTTTCCATATTTTAATACATTAAATGAATATGTTATGATATGAATAATATGTCTTCTAAATATATACAAATATTGATACGCTATGTATTGAAAATCTATGGATGAATGATTTGAAATGACTTTAATACTTCGCATAAATTTATGTAAAAAATAAAGTATGTATGCATGGTAACACTCGGGGTCCTCTCGTGGCGGGAACTTAACCAAACCCGATACTCCTAATGTTAGAGTGGGGGATGTGAAATAAGTCTATTCTACAATCGAGATATCTCAGGCCTAAAGAGCCACCCATAACCTATATGGTTAGTACGCATGAACGAAGGGTCATTAGCCGAGTCGTTACACCCTATGATATGTTCATGATTTCAAGAAGCCATGATATGTTGAATGCTCACGGTATATTTTTCAGATATGTTATGCCATGTTTACGTGAGTTTCAAGTTTATTAAATCTCAATTACATGTTTTACACTTATTACGCTATGTACGCTACGAAATGATCCATGGTATTTTATGTTCATGCATTACTATTATTCACTAAGTAATTAGCTTACGTTTTCAAAAATCTTTTTAGGAAGCCAGTCCGAAGAACCTTAAGACGAAGTTAGCAAACAGAATATAGTTTTGTGGCCTGCGAGCCTTATTATG
>BRYE01000021.1:18402447-18404947 GCA_030159115.1 Actinidia arguta var. hypoleuca
AACTTACTATGTAGTTGAAATCTTCTTTTTCAGGCTTACAAGGATAGCTAGTGGGATGTTAGTTCTATATCATCAAAATAAGCGTGCATGTGATTTTATTTTTATTTTCAACCTTGAAAATATTTGAGTGCTAGTACCCACTTGGATTTCGAATAATATTAAAAAAAATTCACCATAAATACTATTCAGTTTTTCTTTCGCTGCTAATTGGTTACAAAAATTCTCGAGTTATATTAAATTCGTATATAATAGAAGAGGCCAGAGATGAGCTGAACACACTAGCCAGTTACGAACGCCAACTCCTGAGTTAAGCCATGACATAACCTCCAATAATTTACTTGAATCTCACTTCTATCTCCATTTAAATCCTCCACTACCAACACCACGTCTACCATTCTACTTAAATCCCCCCTCCAATGATAAATGATAGTGAAACCCTCCACCACCACCACAAGAGTTGCTGGGATGAATAGATATGCAATGCGATGTGTCAATAAAAGGTGAAAATTGAATGTAAGTGGTTATGGTTAGAGGTGGAGGTGGAGGTGGAGGCGCCAATAAAAGTTGAAAGTGGTTGGAAGATGGGAGGTGGTGGTTGTTCCTTTTGTTTTTTCCTTTTCCCATTTTCTTTTGAGAATTTAATAATAAAACAAGGACATATTAGTAACACCATCATTAAGTCAAATAGTTTAGCTGATAGGAGGTGTTAGTGTGATTTCAAAAAAATAAAGGGGTGCAATGTTATTTTAGAATATTAATACAGGTGGGTGTCAGTGAAATTTACCATTCATACAAACACATTCTAGATCTTAAATGCTGAAGGTTGACTTTTCTCTCATTGATTGCCTCAACAAGAATATGAAATTCCAGAAAGCAATAATTTTCTTGTTAAAATACTTATCATTAGGTATGCCATCACCCATACACATCAGTTTTTGACTTGGAAAATGGCATCAATTTTTTTATAATACCTTATTTTCTTAATGGAAATGTATTTTCCGTAGTCAATTATGTAGATTGTAATATGAATTTGGGCTTGTAAAATTACCATAAGCTCTATTTTGATGATTCGATTAGTTCATTTTCGTGAGCTTCAATATATAGATTATTTATAATAAAACCAGTTTGATTCCATAAATATAGTTAATTAGTTATATGAGCAGATAATTATATTTATTTTTGAAAAAATGAATCGTTTATTTTTCAAATCAAATATGTTCATTTTTTAAGACAAATACAATAAAATCACGGACTAAAGTTGTCGGATTAAACTAATTTATTTTTATAAATGATTTATACATTGTTGGGACCTAATCTTCCATTTGACACAAGCTAAAGCTGAGTCATGCAATTCACACAAAGGGACTGCAGAAAACCCAATAAGACCCTTTTTTTCTAAGAATAATTCCATTTGACACAAGGTTGGGGTTGGATACCTAATCTTCCTCACCTAACCACTAAAAAGTCAAAACTTAAAAATTGGTATTTCCATATCCTTTCTTGTACCAAAAAAGGAAAATATCCAATTAATAAGATGAAAGTGTCCAGCTAACCACTGAACATTCCAAAGATGTTAAAACCTTCTACGAATATTTCACGTGTTTCAATATGTTTTTATGGATATTTATACACTTATAGGTTATTAGTGGGCAATAGTTAGAATGCTGGAAGACAAATTTAGATCGTAGAACATTTTTTTGTTATATAATGTTGACAAAGAATTAATCTTGTAGTTGAAGGGTTCCCTTACCCAGCTTAATGCTTGAATTCGAATATTATCGTTTAGAAGTAACATCACCCTTTTTTCCTATTTCTATATATCCATTGCAAATACAAAAATAAATAAATAAATAAACCATTAAATTCTCTATTTGATTGAAATTTTCAGAATTCGTTTTTGTTACCGCGGATGGCAAATCGATGGGGAGTGAATATGTTTGCAACTAAATTGTCTAATTAAAATTATTACAATTAAATTCTCTAAATTAATTACTCCTTAATAAAATACGTGCAATGATAAATATGATAATATCAAAGTGTATGAGTAAGTAAGCAAATATATAATGTAATACGGAAACTTAAAAGAGTTTAAGGGATTTAGAGTGCAAACAATAATTTATAGTGATTTGGTCAAACGTTGCCTACGTCCACTCTCCAAATCCTCCTTGAACTTTCTCAAGCTTGCGGATACTTGAAAACCTTTATAACCACCGGAGAATCTCTAGTCTTCAAGAGAATATCCTCTCTTGGGATACAACCACTAGAGAGCCTTTAGTCTTCAAAAGAATGTCTTCTCTTAGAATAAAATTAATCATATAATGTGATTCTCTCAAATGAATAAAAGATAAAGTAATAAAATCTCACAAACAACCCTATGTGTATGCATAAATACAAAGCAAAATCACTACGGTGTTTTCTCTCTTGATGATGATACAAATCTAGTTTTGAAAGAGTATTCAAGTATTAGAGAATGAAATGCAAGAGTGGAGAGAGATTATAG